>JAVDBV010059904.1:0-25534 GCA_032619315.1 Piper longum
GTCAAAATAATTATTTACTCGTAATAAAATCTAAAAAAAATCTAGAAAAATCGGGAAAATTCCCATAAAATAAAATAAACACATAAAAATCAAAATGACATGCTCTATAACTACCAACCCACCCAAATTACCCGTAACGCGTCCTAACGCGGTAAACGGCCTAAAACTAATTCTACGATCAAATTACATAATAAAAAAAAACTGGACTGCATACTCTCATATATTCTGATAACTCATTCTTTTCTCCTGTATTCATGACGTTATCATCATATACATGGGTACACATGACCCCTCGTAGCTCATACACGTGACTGGCGTCGGCTCAGTACACGTGTTCTGAAATATACTCGACTCGAAAATAACGGTCGAACCGACCGGTTCTAAATATAAAACCCTAACTCTAATCGTGGGTTTTACATCTTTAGTTGAATTTGACAAAAGAAATAAATATTTCAGTAAATCGTAATGAACATGGTCACCTTGACTAAAGGATTTGACTTTTGAATCCGAATATTTTGGTATGGTTTATAGAATTCATGATAGTTCACCAAAATATGAGTTAGTATTGTTGGATCTTTGTTTGTGTTATGTTATTATTGACGGTGTTCGCTAGATGTGGGCAATGATGCAAATACCTGTCAGCCTACCATGGTAGGTGTCACAGGGTCCTCTATCAGAGTATGATTTTTGCCCTAAGAGACACCACGTACGGCGTATTCCCTCCTGGAATACAAGCCTCCCCGAGTACACAATGGAAAAAGCAAAACCTGCGATGTGTGAAAATAGCACATCCAACATATAACACCACCGAACTTCTGGTCGCACCCGAACTGCTTAGGGCGTATGCACCAGTCTATCGGCTAATGGTAAACAGGATTCACCAAACAGCAAACACGCACATAGCAGTATTTCGAATACCGATCAAAATACCGCTACACCAAGAAATCCCAGCACTTTGACAACCCAAATACCGCTACCCAAACACATGGCGCGACAAGTTTTCGGAATCCACCGAACTTGTATCGGCAACTAAACACGTTGTCGACACAGCTATATTACAGAACCTCGATTCCAACCTTTATTTCAAACACGAACAAAGGAATATACAAATAATTACAACCCTGACTATTTGCACGTTATGGAAATGCAAACCCCACAACTTTGGCCTCCTATCCAACAAGGAAACCGTGAGGCCAAGGAGTACCCCCTCTCATAAATAATCATCACAACACAACCCCAAGTCTCTCCCCTTGATTGACTTGTTACATGCAATTCACTCTATGAAAAACACTAGGTTGTAAGACGCTATTGTGTACCTTGATCAATTGGTTGATGACTGCCCAGCAATTTCTAAAAGTTCCCAGCCCTTCCTCGTGAAGGCCAAGTTGCAGCAAACTTCGGTGTCTCCCTTGGATCAAGTCCAACACGTCTCCACAAAGCGCTGCCTACACAATTCTCTCCGGCGTCCTCTCTACAATGAGTTTTCTCTCCAAGTTTCGAAAACCAATTGCCCCTCCTTCTCTAGGAAGATGTCCAGCAGATATATCCCAATATCTTCCTCAATGAGTTCTTCTCCTACTCCAAGTAGAACTCCTGCAGATATCTACAAATCTGCCCGTGTTTATCTTCAACTCCCAAAGATACTCCTTTGATCTCATTCATCTTTATCTCCAAGGATGTTGCAACATTATCGAATCGCATTGGATAATAGATCACGAATCTTACAAGGATCCTTATCTCCAAGACGTGTTATCTCCAATCTGTAACAAACTTTCGCCAACTCCAATTGGCGGCACCGCCCGGTCTAATCTCCCCACCTGGTTCGACCAACTCCAACCAATTGACCAACCTGCTCGACCTCCTGATGCAACCTGCAATTGCCGACCCCTGTACCAGTATTTGGATGTGAACCCCATACATGTACTTGGCCTTGCTGGAGAGTCCTTACCGATCAGGACTCTAGTCCCCCAATGCAGCTCGGGACTGGGTACCGCTACCTAGTTCCGGTACTCCTTACCAGTCATCCTGAGACCCGCTGCATACTACCGGTACTCGCTACCGGTCGCCAGAAATCTCATACCACAATTCAATCCCGATAGCCGCTCCAATGCTCGGTACTCAGTACCGCTATCTGGTCCCGCTATGCCGCTCCCAAGAGCCGCTACGCGGTATCGCGCTACCGGTACTCGTTACCGCTACGCGATACCGGTCAAGCTCGCATCTACCGCTACTTGGTACTAGTACGCGTTACTGGTCATTCCGCTAGTCAGTTTTGGTATTTGGTCCCGGTACTGCTCGACATGAGTCTCGGCACCAATGCTTGGTACACCTGGTCGTGCTCTGTACTGCCGCTCGGTCATGCTCGGTAGGACATGATCGGTCATGATCGGTACAAGGCTGCTCGGTCATGCTCAGCACCATCTTGAGGTTCCCTTTGTCAAAACAAAGCCCATGCTCGGTACACCATATACCGGCACATGTGCTGCACACTTGCTGCCACCCGACACCACGCTCCCGGTAGTGCTTGGTCACCCGATAGCCTCGTGCACCATAGTTTGTCAACCTGCAACGTAACACGGATTAGTGTGGCCGGTTGTTTTCACCACTTGGATAGGTCCAGCTACCACTTGGAACATGGGGACGCTAGGAGTAACTACCAAATCCTAGCTCTCGTTCCATCCTCGAACTCAAGGCTGTAACAGTTCTCCCCCACCAATGAGACCCGATGTCCTCATCGGAGGCTTGAGTCCTCCTATCTTGGTCCTGCTCCCACAATGCCACACGCCCCCTTCCAGTCCTTTGCTAGTTTCTCCACTTGATACCCCTTTCCACTTTGTTAGACACCTCGTTCGGCTCTTCACCCCTTTCTCAATCAGCTGCCGGCCTGGGGGTGAAATTCCCCTCGAACAAGCTCCACTCGGATCAACCAAATCCTCATGGAATGGTTCACGAAAACTAACCTGGAAGGTGAGATGAAGTATGTACCTCTCCACCACACAATCATCACGAATGCTGTCTTGCGGCTTGAGCTTCAGCTCCATCACCTCGGTCAGTGAATCAGCTCCACCCCCATACATTGCTTGCCTCTCCCAGACAAACATGGGTACAGTTTTCCACTCTTCTCCACATCGTTGTAGAGTAATCTCTTGTGGTGTAAGAGATTGATAACCTAAAGCTGAATAACGATGCCGATCAATCAAAATCTGCACCGCACCAAGAACTTCCAACCAGCTCACTCCGCTGGTTGTGATGACCTGCCTTACATACTCCTCCTTGAAAAATGCATCCGCCCACTCAATCTGCTCATTAAATTGAGGTTGATTAGTTGTAGACTCCCCTGCAACTAACTCTGCTGCTGCTGTCCCCTTATCCTCTGGGTATCCAGACCTCATGTCTGATGAGACCAACCTTCCTGATCTCCTCCGTGTAGATCGAAGTTGCAGCAACTCAGCTTCTGACCATCCATCCACCTTGTCTTGTGGTTCAACCAACCAGAACTTCACGAAAGCTCCACTATCAGCCCTTGTTCGTGACCGATAGCACTCTCGCATCATGAGTGAACACATCTGATTTCTATCAAGATGTTCATCCCCTTGGGTATCATGGGATCTCTCCTCCTCAATCTTTTGTAGTAGCCCACTGATAGGAAAATACGGCCGACTCCTATCAGCATAGACCACCTCTTGATCACCTATCCAGCCCATTCGAACCAGTTCTCTCCTGATTTCAGCAGCCCATTGCTTGCCCATTGGATCGGACTTCACTAACCGCAAAACCTGCCCTAGTAGCACCTCCGGCCACCTTGCTGATTTCGATACTAACCTCCCTTGGGTCTTGAGGAAGGAGTTAGCTACCTCGTCCTCCCTGACAAGGAACTCTAACCCTAACAAGTAAACTCCTAGCTGATCGAGATCTGGCAATCCCGATACTGGCTCCGATGATCGGATAGTCCTCACCCTGCATAGCCTCAACCACGCACCTGACTGTTCATCGTGCAGAAATGCAGTTATTGATGACTCCACACGGCTGACCCCATGTGTGAGCTTCTTACTGACCTCCCATAAAAAACTTCCCCTTGTCATCTCGTTCGGTCCCAGCCACTCGGCAATGGTCCAGCCCTCGGATTCCTCTCGTACCTGGCCATCTCCGTGCCCTAGGAAGCACCCCTTCCTTAGGCTGAATTCACGCCCCAACTGATGTCTTCTGAACTGATTTACATCCTGCCTCGACTGACCCTGGTGTCCCTCCATGGACTCCCTTGGCATCACTTCCAGCTGCACCCGGAATTGCCAACACCTCGAGTTCAGGTCTCCCTTGGTGTCATCTCCAGCTCGACCAAGACCTTTACATAAATCAGCAATAACAGAAACATAGGACTGGTTCACATTGGTTACCTCCTCCGTTCCCTCCTAGATTAGAATAGGTTTAACCGTTGATGGCTGAACCTTCCCCAACTCCAACATCTCCACCGGCTGGAATTCCAGTTCTGCAAATTCACTTGGTGGCATCCTCCTTGACGCCTCCATTGGTACAGTCTCCTCATGCACCACTTCGATCTGGTGTTTGATCGAATTCTTAGGAAGTTACAAGCACTCCCACTGGTCTGGCAATTCACTGGAGTGCTCCTCCAGCAAACCTGCTCCCGGCACCATCACCACCTTGTCTGGTGGAATCAGCACATCACCAACAAGACCCATCAAGGAACCAGTCTTGCTCTCCCTAGCAAGCCACATTGCTGCCAATTGTTTACCCTTACCAGCAACGTCCCTTACCCCAGAAGGTCTCCCCTGGCCACGAACAAAGCACGTCCCTGCCTTATCCATGATCAGTAAACCTCCCAGTTGTGGGAACACTCCCACCCCAGCAGTCCTCAAAAATGCATTGCCGAGGATCAAGTCGAAGTCATCTCGTTCAATGACTAAGAGATCCAATTGGCCCTCATAGTCGCCCAAGCTGATCCACACGTCTCTAGCAATCCTATCAACTTGTCTAGCCTGCGAGTTTACTGCCTTGATCTTGCTTGTGTTCATCCCAGCTTTCAACCCTAGTTCCACTGCCATCGCCTTGGAAACAAGACTGTGGGTCGCACCCGTGTCAATTAGGGCTGAAACTGTCTTCCCGTTCACTACACTCGGCACATACATCAAATCAGCTATCCCTGCAGCTCCACGTCCAGCTCTCACTGCCCCGAGTATCTGAAGAGTAGATGCTCGAGCAGAAGGACCTACTTCCTCCACTCCATCATCTGCAGCTACTAACAAAGCATTGATCTTGCCCTTGTTTGGACAATTCTTCACTCGATGAGGCCCATTGCACAAGAAACACCCGGATGTCTTCACCTCAGCACCCCGGTTGTTATCACTTGGGCAAGAGTTGAAGTTTTTCTTCTTCCACTTCGGCTTAGTTGACCTCACCTTGCCCTCATGCTGGTTGTCTCGGCCTGCCTTGGATTTCCTGGTCGGGTCATCATCTTTGGCACCTGATATGGATTTGAAATCCACCAAAGCATCCGCAGCTACCAATGCCGCAGATAAGTCCTGTACCTTTTGTCTCTTCAGCTCCATTTGCGCCCATGGTTGCAAGCCTGTGATGAAGTTAAACAGCTTGTCATCCTCAGATATATTTTTTATGTCTAGGAGACATGAGCTAAACTCCGTGACGTACTCTCGAACTGTGCTTGTCTGTCTCAACTTTTTCAGTCGATCTCTTGCCACCCATGTAGTATTAGTTAGCAAGAATTGATCCCGAAGCTCCCTCTTAAGGACCTCCCAAGTTTCTATTTTAGGGCAACTAACATTCTCATCCTCTTCGGTGTGAGTTCGATACCACAACTTGGCATCTCTCATCATGAACATGCTGGCCATAGAAACCTGCATCTCTCTGAAAACTTTCGCGACAGTGAAATACTCCTGCATGTCCCAAATGAAGTTTTGCAGATCCTTGGCTGATCTGGTACCTTCAAACTTCTTCGGCTCAGGCAACTTGAGCCTTCCCGGAACTGAGCTATCTCCCTCTGCCACACGGTCAGCACCACCATGCTGAGTCTGCGCTAGGAACCCTTGCTTCAGTATCTCAATGTCTATTTACAAGCCCTCAAACGCATCCCTGAGATTCACCACCATCTCAGCCATCTCTCCTGCATGACTGGATTCAGCAGATTTTGCCCCAAATCGAGCACCCAAGTCCCTCATCCCCTCAGTCAGGGACTGCAATCGATCACAGATAGTGTAAGCATCACTATCGATCGGTCCGCCTACCATCAACTCCAGTCTTGCAACTCTGTCCCTCAGAGCATCAGCACGTGTATCCATTGTTGTTGGTACTACGGTAATGTGGAGGCCTTCCCCTAAAAGCTATGAATATATTGCACAAAACTCTGTCCCGAATCACACCTCAGTCCGAACCCTAACTTTCTAGCTTTGTGCCCGAACTTTGGCTAAACCGAGGCTCTGATACCTGCTGTCATAGGGTCCTCTATCAGGGTATAATTTTTCACCCTAAGAGACACCACGTGTGGCGTATTCCCTCCTGGAACACAAGCCTCCCAGAGTACACATCGGAAACAGCAAAACCTGCGATGTATGAAAATAGCACACCCAACATATAACACCACCGAACCGCTGGTCGCACCCGAACTGCTTCGAGCGCACGCACCAGTCTATCGGCTACCGGTAAACAGGATTCACCAAACAGCAAACACGCACACAGCAGTATTTCGAATACCGATCAAAATACCGCTATGCTAAGAAATCCCAGCACTTCGACAACCCAAATACCGCTACCCAAACATACGGCGTGACGAGTTCCCGGAATCCACCGAACTCGTCTCGGCAACCAAACACGTTGTTGACACAGCTATATTACGGAACCTCGATTCCAACCTTTATTTCAAACACGAACAAAGGAATATACAAATAATCACACCCCTGACTATTTGCACGTTATGGAAATGCAAACCCCACAACTTTGGCCTCCTATCCAACAAGGAAACCGTGACGCCAAAGAGTACCCCCTCTCACAAATAATCCTCACAACACAACCCCAAGTCTCTCCCCTTGATAGACTTGTTACATGCAATTCACTCTATGAAAAACACTAGGTTGTAAGACGCTATTGTGTACCTTGATCAATCGGTTGAAGACTGCTCAGCAATTTCTAGAAGTTCCCAGCCCTTCCTCGTGAAGGCCTGGCTGCAACAAACTTCGGTGTCTCCCTTGGATCAAGTCCAGCACTTCTCCACAAAGCGCTGCCCACACAATTCTCTCCAGCGTCCTCTCTATAATGAGTGTTCTCTCCAAGTTTTGAAAACCAATTGCCCCTCCTTCTCTATGAAGACGTCCAGCAGATATATCTCGATATCTTCCTCAATGAGTTCTTCTCCTACTCCAAGTAGAACTCCTGCAAATATCTCCAAATCTGCCCGTGTTTATCTTCAACTCCCAAAGATACTCCTTGGATCTCATTCATCTTTATCTCCAAGGATGTTGCAGCATTATCCAATCAAATTGGATAATAGATCATGAATCTTGCAAAGATCCTTATCTCCAATACGTGTTATCTCCAATCTGTAACAAACTTTCGCCAACTCCAATTGGCTGCACCGCCGGGTCTGATCTCCCCACCTGGTTCAACCAACTCCAGCCAATTGACCAACCTGCTCGACCTCCTGATGCAACCAGCAATTGCCGACCCCTGTACCAGTATCTGGATGTGAACCCCACACCTGTACTCGGCCTTGCTGGAGAGTCCTTACCGATCAGGGCTCTAGTCCCCCAATGCAGCTCGGAACTGGGTACCGCTACCTAGTTCCGGTACTCCTTACCGGTCATCCCGAGACCCGCTGCACACTACCGGTACTCGCTACCAGTCACCAGAAATCTCATACTGTAATTCAGTCCCGATAGCCGCTCTAATGCTCGGTACTCAGTACCGCTATCTGGTCCCACTGTGCCGCTACGCGGTATCGATCTACCGGTACACATTACCGCTACGCGATACCGGTCATGCTCGCATCTACCGCTACTTAATACTAGTACGCATTACTGGTCATGCCACTTGTCAGTTCCAGTATTTGGTCCCGGCACTGCTCGACATAAGTCTCGGCACCAATGCTCGGTATACCTGGTCGTGCTCGGTACTACCACTCGGTCATGCTCGGTAGTACATGATCGGTACAAGGCTGCTCCTCAACCTCGAGTTACCGACCCAAGTCCCGACCTGCTCATGATGCTTCGGCAGGCTGCTCGGTTTCCAGCACCTGTCTAGCACAATCCCACGAACCAGCACCATCTTGAGGCTCCCTTGGTTAGAACACAGCCCATGCTCGGTACACCATATACCGGCACATTTGCTGCACACTTGCTGCCACCCGACACTATGCTCCCGGTAGTGCTCGGTCACCCGACAGCCTCATGCACCATAGTTTGTCAACCTGCAACGTAACACGGATTAGTGTGGCCAGTTGTTTTCACCACTTGGATAGCTCCAGCTACCACTCGGAACATGGGGACGCCAGGAACAACCACCAAATCCTAGCTCCCGTTCCATCCTCGAACTCAAGGCTGTAACAGTAGGTGGGTACTTGAAGACTATTTTAGTTTGATTTGACTAACGTGCCACCATCTAGCATGTGGTAGCATGGGTTGGGATGTTGTAAGACCACAATTTGGCTCACTTGGGAACCAAACTGGAAATACTATTTGGTACCAAACTATTCATTATTCAATTTAAAGTTACCCATTAAAGTTTGAATATGAATGCATATTCAAACAAAAGATACCCATTAAAGTTTGAATAACAATACGGGTAGAGTCTCTCATAAAAGGGCAATAGGGAACACCCTGTTAATGACAAATAATATGTGTATATAATAATAAAATATAAAATAATGCTAAATATTATATCTTTCACACAACATTCACATTATGATCATCTTTTATCTTGTTGTGCCGGGCCTCGACTCCATTAAGTTATCCTGTTTAGTTTTATTTATGATAATCAACACGTAAATCATATCACAATTTCACACATCCATTCCTGCAATCAAACATCATATCATTCATCCACATAATTCACAATAATTCATCGCACTACAATTTCCACTCCATTCTGCAAGTACATGTGTTCATTATGCATTACTGTTCCTCCTCATTCCTAACAATGCTCAATAATTTTAATTTTCACCTATATATATAATGTGAAAACATTAATAATAAGTGTTTTGGTCTAGAAATAACTAATAATCAAACTGGCATTAGAGAGTTCACCCTCATGTTAAATAAAATAAATCATATATTTTTGTATTAGAATATCTCATATATTTTTGTATTAGAATATCTCATAAGGGCACTAATTAGGAGCCGTCAGCCTCAGCTTGACAGCGTCCCATTCTAACTTGTAAGATGCAAGCTATCTCTCACATATGAAAATCAATTATTCTGAAGCCTTCTATATCCTCTGTATTACTCCCAGTCCTTAGCACAGAGGCCAAGTACTCTTAAACAAGTGCTTTCAGTACCCTTTGAATCCACAAATTTAGACATGCGTTGCATTGTAATATTCGTAATCTTCGACACTTCTCCAGGTTTGAGGGATTTAAAGGTGAAATTGTCAAGATCCCTTTGGAATGAAATGACCCGCTCACGAATATAGAACCCGCTTTGACTGGCACATGACCGCTCGCGGCACATGTGAGTCGACTTACCCCTTATCTGACATCTCACTAAAAACTCGAAAAAAAAACTATATGTACATAGGTATGGGTAGGTATTTTAATATTGTAGGCCCTTAAGTATCATGATCTGGATTTGAGTTTTCTAAGACAAACTCAAGGGATCTCATCATCAAGTTTTATTAATCCGGTAATTTGTATGACTAAATGGCCCATGTGGAGTGGGATACGATAAATATACCACTCAGCACGTCTACTTATATGTCAAAACAAATCATGATAGATTGAGAAGTTTCAACCAAAAGCGAGTGCTAAGCGGACCTGGTATAAGTTCCAATCATGTCTATAAGCCTCGAAAGCGAACTCCTACTCTGTATCTACACATCAAATATGGAAGCTAACGCCCACTATTTGAATATTGCATCTACACATCCTAAATAATACATTCATATCAATCCTCATCACATAATGATTTCCTCAATTACATTGCAGTTAATTAATAATTCATATTTATTTTATTTACTTAGATCATTAGCATTTATCCGATATCATTCAAATCATGCAAAAGTTTATTTTATTTAACATCAACACATTTCAACACATCAATCATTCAAGTTTTAACATGCTATATTATCAATTTTAAATAATTAGGTCGGAGTTAATTATATCTTACGTCATTGGCAATCGGTAACGACTAGGGTATGTCGTCTGGTTCCAAACTCAAATTCAGCACCCAATGGCATCCAAAATTCGATTGATTTGGCCGAGATTTTCAGTGAATTCTAGCAAATCAGGTTTTTTAGCGATTTTCAGCATTTTTCTGTAGTTTTCAATGGTTTTTCAGCTACTTTACTGTGGCTTTCAGGTGGTTTTTCAGCAACTTTTCTAGCGTGGTGGTCGGGGTAGTGGGTCGGCATTGGCTCAACGAGCTCGACATAACCATGATGATGGTGACGGTGACGGTGGTGGTGATGGTCGCTAGCAACTGCTGTGGGTCTACAAGGGTCTGTCGGCTTGCCCAATTGGCCCTTGACCAGTCTTGGCGACGACGCACAGTGGGGGGAAAGTGCGCGAGGGCATTGCGTTGGGGCATCGTGGAGGCCAAGCGGCGGCTCGATGAAGATCCAACAAAGTCAATCGACAATGGTGCGGCTGTCGGAGATGGCGTCGGTAGAAAGGATGGCATTCTTGAAAATAAAAGTTGACTCGACTTCGACTCGTGTCAAATATAATAACCAACACCCAATAAATTCCAAACAAACCTAAAAAAATATAAAAAAAATATCATAAAATATAATATACTCCATAACATCAAAATGACATGTTCTATAAATAATAACCCACCCTAACTGGTATATAACGCGTCTTAATGCGTTATTTTCCTTTAAAAATAATTCTACTATCAAAGACCTAAAAAAATAACTGCATATTATCATATATTCTGATAACTTATTTATCATCATTTTTCTGACATTGTCATCATATAGTCTGGTGTACTTGACCTTCGTTGCTCATAACGCACGACTAACCTTGGTTCAACGTGCATGTTATGAAACTGCTTCGACTCGAACTGACGGCTGAACCGACTACTTCGCTAATGTAAAATTCTGACTTTAAGTCATTGGTTTTATAGGTATAATTTGATGCAAGTGCAATCATAATAGCATTTTAAATGGAGCTACTTGGGTAGGGATTGAAAAGAGAATTGACAAGCAAAATGGAAATACAACTTGCAATAGTTATACGTAGCATTGGGACTATGGGGATCATCAGGAAGTGTAGTATTTAGAGAACCTCAAAAATCATACTATGAGCATGTTTATTTTCTCATCTAGCATGTTACCATGTGACTTTTATTTTGGTGTTTGAATGGATTGCCCATGGATTTGTGGAACCCAAAGTCAAGCAGATAAGTAATCACAAAATTTCGAACGGTACATTAGGAGCCATATTTCAACATTTTGGATGCTAACTATCTCATTCACACTTTGAAAAATGGAGCATACAATAGTTAGATCGAGCATGCTTTATGTTAATTGGGATACATGATGTTGGATTTGGGCAGATGAACATGGGCAAATGATTATTGATAGGTAGACATTCTATTCAGTAAGGTTGGATATATACAAGGAATGATACTCACCTCACTAGTTGGTTGCATCTTATAATGGAACTTCATTTGAATATTAGAATGTGCATCGATATTTAAGATTGGGAACAAGTGGATGCTTGCGTAAGCAGTGTACAATTTCATTGTAGTATATTGGAAAGTTGGGTATATAGATATATATGGAGCTGGACAACATGTCATTATTTGGGTTACATACAATTATGTGATGTGTTATGGGCAAGATGTACTCAAGGATAAATAGTAGATTTGAGAAGTTTGTCTCTACAGTATTTGAAGCTAGCCAAGTCAAGTAAATGAAAAGTTGAAAAGGATATTGCAATAGGGTTTGATCATTGTGAGCAATTTTAAGATTTGTATGTTGGTGAATTGACTCTTAACTCAGTATCACGTAATGCCGCTCATCTAAATATTCAACAAGATGCTAAATTATCATGCTTGGGGTTAATACTTTTCTTCTTTTCTTTTAGATTGTGTTTGTCTAGCATAGTGTGTGGTTTTGGAGATTTGGTAAGGGGTAGATTGCCTTATGGGTTAGGATCATAGATTAAAATGTTGAGTAGTTTGTTACTTTTCAAATTGTGATTAAGTGGTTTTCCATCACATTAAGGTTCCCACCATAACCTTAAGATTTGAAATTTGCAGGCTTGATTAGTGTACCTTGAGAGGTATTAGGGTAGATATGATTTTGCTGGTTGCTTAAAAATATTCGATGTGAAGGCTAATATCCTATCAAGGTGGGAGCTGTGAAAAGTCAACTCGTGGTGATAGGTTTAATGCATGTTTATAGTGATTGGAAACCTTATTTGACCTAACTGCCTAGGTTATCATGAGATATTTCTTTTAGAGTGGTATGTTCAATGTGATTTTAGATTTTGTTTGTTGATTTACTAGAGCGGTAGTAGCCTTGTAAGTTGAAATTGGTAATACAGATTGATACGGGATAATCGGTCATACATCATAGATAATCAGATGAGACACGTATCCACTTCACATGAGTATCAGTAAACTCAAAGTTAGATAGCGGTTCTTTAGGGAGAATTTACTCCACTTCTGATGTGCGTGACTAGAGCTATATTAAGAAACACTTCACTAGAATTTACTAATTATCTTAAATTGTATATAAGCCACTTTATGTAATATTATATGATGGTTATTTTCCCTAGGGTGCAAAACTATGACGAATGATATTTCTCACATAACTAGAGTAACAATTTAAAATTTTATGGTAAATGATCCTCACTTTTCACTGATTTTTAAATGTTTAACACAGAATTATAAAATAGAATAAATGAATTTTTCAATTATTATTATTATTTGCGGCTGATTTGGGATTGAGATTTCGGTTGCAAATATTTGTGACTGATATTAAACCAATTTATCACACAATTTGTGATCGTATTAGTGGCCGAGCTGCCAATTGAGAATATTTTGCAACTGCATTTTGTGGTTGCAAAATATGTAAAGATGATAAAAAAATTAAAAATCGTTAACTTGGTTTGGAAAGGATAGAACATGGGAGAATATTTAGTTATGACGGGAGATTTTAGGGGAGTTGGGTAGCATATTTACTTGGTTAAATCATTGTGATGGACATCTTCCCCACCCTAGCTGTCGCTACTTCTTCTTCCCCATCACCAATTCCATTCTCTTCTTTTTTATTCTTTTTTTCATTTTCTATGGTACTTCTCCCCCTCACTATTTTAGTTTTCATGCCTGCATACCTTGTATAGATAAATAAATGGTGGTTGTTGATAATTGTTTACTGCTTCCATTTCTCTTTGTCTTTTTCTGTTTTTCTTCTCTGTGGTGTTCATTGTTGTATGTGGCAATGTATAGGATAATGGGGAAGGCCATTGATAGTTTCATGCTTGGGTTTGTTTTTATCGATGCTTCGTCAAGGTTGGGCATGCATTTCAATCATCGGCGTTCGGCTCACGTCGTGCATACTTACTGTGCCTTGTTTTTTTTTTTTTTTGACGCTTTGTTAGGTTGCCTTATATTGTTTGGTATCTTTCTTTGCTTGCTAGTTCTAGAGCATGGAACCAATAATTATAGTTGAAGGTTAACTAAATTCTTTTTTTGATATAATATGAATTCTTCGCTTTGAAGTATTGATTAAATCTAGTGGATGGTTTAACTATCAAGTATTAGTTATGAATTTGCAATCGCCTTATGTTATAAATAAATTGTTGTGTATAAATAAGCAGCAAATTACTTATATTGATTATTAAATGCTGTTAATTAATAAATTCATTATAATATTTTAAGTTACATATTAATGTTATAAGTGACGAATAAAATAAAGTTAGTATCGCTAGTATATTAAAACTAATATTACGGTAGTAAATATATTAATACAATGATCTACTTATTAGTTAAATTTAATCATTAGTAGAATTCCTTAGTTTAATTGCATATTGTTCGGTCGGTTATTAAGTATAAATTTATAAATTAATAATTTGATCGAGTTATTATTAAACTTATTATTTTTATTACTGTTATTATTAAAATTATTATTTTATTATTCTTATTATTAAACTTATTATTTTTATTATTAAACTTATTATTTTTATTATTAAACTTATTATTTTTATTACTGTGCCTAAGATTTTATTAACAAAATAAGTAACTATTACTCACTAAATTGCTATTAATAATGATAGTGATTAAAGATTAAAATCGTAAACTAAATCGTCAAGATCGTTTGTTAAGTAATTATTGTTTCAAAAGAAAATATACTAATAATAGTAATTAAATACTAGGTTATAAGTAATAATTATTTCATCATTAGTTAAGTGTGAATTGTGATTAAAATAATTAATTTAAAATGTAAAATATAACCTAAATGATTATATCACATAAATAATTAATTATCTCCCTAGACCTCTTATAATGTTGAGAAATTAATGTGTAATGTTGTTGAATGTTGTATGCTTTATGTTGTCAAGTATTAATAATGATATATTTGAGTTGCATATTTGCATGCATCTCTATTCGAATAAAATTATACTTATGTATAATTTTATTCTTCTCGTTCAAATTAGGATCGCCGGTCGTGGTTGCTAGTTCACTTGTGAACTATCAAGGTCCCTATGATTATTTGAAATGTTATGTTTTCCCTTTTGGTAGCCTTGGTCGGCCTGAGGCCAATTTGACCACGATGCACCAAGTGCAACAGGGGTCAAGAAATTGACTCAATCCGACACGGGGCCACACTTTTAACATTTACTAGATAGATAAAATACCTGCCCCGAGGCCAAAAGGCGTGATAGGGAGTAGTGGCACAAGATAACTCATTATATACTTGTGATACTGAGAGGGTGAGTCAATAGCAATTATTGGTAACTAGAGGCCATGGGCCATGTAGTGTGTGTGCGCATGAATGAGATTGTAGCTGGATGGGGTGGCCACCCCTCCCGGCATGATAAGAGCTTGGCATAGGCTCATAACTACTAGAAGTCTCATGAAATAATGGTAGGGATTATATTGACTTGTTTCATTTAATTATACGGCTCCATGGTTTTATCACTTACATGGTTTTGTGACCGTAGGTGAGCAGCTTCGGACTGAGGATTAAGAGTGCGGTTAGTGGTTCTTTTACCAACCCAAGTTTGGCGAATTAATAACAAATTGGACTTCATTTTATTCTCTTGTGTTATAAATATGACTACTGGAAACGGTCAAAGGCTGTGGGACTTTGTGCTCACGTAGTTAATTTATTTTATGTATTGTTGCATGCTACCATAACATGATTTATTTTTATGATTAATAAATTTCTAGAATTATTTGCCATGTTACAATTCATGTTCTTGAATTTTAGTTTTACATCATTTATATTTTTAAGTAACACCCGGCCAGTGTCATTACAGGTGGTATCAGAGCCAGGTTTCCTACAAGCTCACATTTTATGACTCAAGTACCATGTTGAAAAGTCCAATATTTATCTTTTTCCAATGTTTTATGTTATTAATTAAAAAATTCATTCGCTAATAAACCTAAGTCATAACTGGAAAAAAAGAAGGCATATTAATGAACCATAACGAAGAAAATTTTGACATTTAAGATGGCCAGCACACGTAGATAGTCAAGCCGATCTACTCAATCAAGTTCGAACAAAGAAAATGTATTGGCCCAGATCTTGACGGCCATACAAGGACTGGCACAAGCTTCAACAAATTTTAACTTCGTTGTTCAACATATTGTTCAGCGGTTACCAGGAGTGGTAGCAGGGAATGGAGTCTCAAACTCAGCAGCGGGCCAGCATCATGCCAGACGGTGGTGAAGGGATTGCCCAAGTGAGATTGACAACGAAGGATCTCACTAGTATAAATCCATGGAGAAAACCACATTTCATTAATGTGAGATTTCTTCCATCACGTGGGCGGAATTTGTGGCAGCTTTCAATGGACTATATTTTCCAAAGCCCGTTGTCCAGAAGAAAGCACTAGAGTTCTCCAACCTGGCTCAGGGGGAGGATTCAGTCCGGGAATATGCCAAGAAATTCTTACAGCTAGAACATTTTGTACCGGGGATTCTAGAAACTGATAAGGTTAGAGCTAATAAATTCTTTTGGGGAAGCCAAAATTGAAGAGTAAGATTGCTATAGCGCCAAGGAGTACGATAACCGAGGTTATCTACTCAGCCACTACTCAAGAGTTGGTGTTCAAATATGACCATGCACAGAAGCAAGGGAAGGTTATTTCGCAACACAAAAGGCCAATCCTATTAATAAGCAAGACAGGTTAGCAGGACACTAGTAGTAGAGCTACCGAGGGAACATAGAGGGGAACCTCAAAAGGAAGTTTGAGGATATTACGTTTAGACAATGTCATAAATGCAACAAGATTCATTCAAGCAAATGCAAGGAGTCCCATAGGTGCTACAACTGCGGAAGGACGAGACACGTGCAGAAGGAGTGTCGTCAGCCTCCTTGTTGCAGCTAGAGAAAGGACAGGCACCTGCTCCTATTCTCTACCTGACACATGCACAACCAGCAGACAAGAGGAAGGAAAAGCTTTATGCGGTTGGAATCTCGGACGTTGAGGAGGATGACCACACGGTTCAAGGTAAAATTCTATTCCAAGAAGTTATTGTGAATGTTTTATTTTATTCGGGGTGTACACACTCATTCATTTCATCCTGATTAGTTAAGAGTTTAGGACTCCAAACATCTCCATTATCCAAGTCCTATAGAGTCACTACTACAACAGAAGATAGTAAAGTCATGACGTTGGGAGTGATTAACCTATCCTTAGATATACAAGCGGAACCGTGTGTGTGGAACTTTATCATGTATGGGGTAAAAGGGTATGATGTACTATTGGGAATGGACTGGTTGTCTACACTCCAGGCTTTTCTTTACTATAAAGGGAAGAGAGTGGTGACAAAACCTTGTAATTGTAAGATGGTGGTCATTTGCCAAGGGTCATTGCTTGATCCATCTCCTTATATCGTGTGGATCTGTGAGGCTATCGAGTTGTTTGGTGAGGATTGTCAAGCCTTTTTGGCTAACTTAGTTGAGTCTGAGTCCAAACCCAAAGAGTTGTCCATGATTCTTGTGGTAGCAGAGTTTTCCGATGTATTCCTAGACAAACTTCCAGAGTTGCCTCCTAAGCGGGCAGTGGAGTTTGTCATTAACCTAGCACCTGAGTAACACCAATTTCTAAAGCACCGTACCGCATGGCTCCAGCGGAACTCAAAGAGTTAAAGAGTCAACTAGAATAGTTGTTATAGGCAGGTTTCATCCGACCAAGTACTTCACCCTAGAGAGCCCCCGTTCTTTTCGTGAATAAGAAGGATGGATCACGTTGGCTATGTGTTGACTATCACCAACTCAATCAAGTGACAATCAAGAATAGGTGCCCCTTACTGAGGATTGATGACAAGTTTGATCAGTTAAAAATAGCCGAAAAATTTTCTAAGATAGACTTGCGGCCTAGTTATCACCAATTGCGAGTAAAGGAGTCAGATATATGGAAAACGGCTTTTCGAACTTGGTATGGACATTATGAGTTTCTGGTTATACCTTTTGGTCTAACAAATGTACCAGCGGCTTTTATGTTGCTCATGAACACGGTATTCTACGCATACTTGGACAAGTTTATTATTGTGTTTGTGGATGATATTCTGGTCTATTCAAATAATGAGGAGGATCATGGGAAGCACCAGTCTATTACTCTTCAAGTTCTGAGGAAGAATCAACTGTTCGCCAATCTCTCAAAGTGTGACTTCTGGTTGAAGGAGGTAAACTTCCTCGGTTATATTATCTCAAGGGCCGGAGTTGTGGTGGATCCATCGAAAGTGTAAAACTCATGACTGGAGTTAGGGTTTTACTATAGCGAACCAGTCGGTTCAACCGTCTGTTCGAATTGAGTCAGTTCATTGACCATACGCTGAGTCGAAGCCAGCCGTGAGTTATGAGCGATGAAGGTCAAGTGTACTTGAATGTATGATGATAACGTTGAGTATGAAGTTATCAGAATATACGAAAGTATGAAGTACATTTTTTTTATTTAATCGTGGAAATAGTTTTTGGCCGAATAACGCGTTAGCATGCGTTATAGGGTAGTTTAGGTGGGTTATTAGTTATAGAGCATGTCATTTGGATGTTGTGGTGTTTATTTTGTTTTACGGGATTTTGCCCAATTTTTTTAGATTTTTTTTAGGATTTATTACAAGCTAGTTATTATTTTGACTCGAGTAGGAATCAAGTCAACACTTATTTACCAGTTTGCCACTGAGGTATATCACCTCCTTCCCCGACACTTTCCCTCCCCAAACCATTGCCGCCTCTGTTCATTGTCACCGCCGCCGTTGCTGACGCCACCCAGCTGCCGATTGATGCCACCCCATCATTTTGTGTTGTCGCCGTGCTGCCTCGACTGTCTCCAGCCACCATTTGGCCGCCATCACGCCAGATTCACCTCAAGATGCAGCCACTATTTTTGACACGATATGCCGCTGCCCAGGCCGCACCGCCATTGCTCGATTGGAACGATCAACCGCCTAGCCGAACTCGAGGCCTCCGCCGGCAGCCATCGCCGACGCGACTACTCTTGCTGTCACCACCATTGGAATGAGGCCACCGAGATGGTGCCGACCGTTACCCTCGATTGCCCTGCCGGAAAAGTCGCCAAAAAACCACTCTAAGCCGCCATAAAATCGCCAGGACCCGCCAAAAACCGTTGAACTTGCTGAAAAACCAGATTTGCCTGGTCTTCAGCCGAGTTCGTCCAGTCGAATCTAATCGAACTTCGAACGTTGTTGAGTGCCGAATTCGAGCTTTGACACATGCGACAAAACCCTAGGCATCGTCGATTGTCGACGTCACGCAAGGTATAATTTATTTTAATTTAATTATTTAGAATTAATGATTATTATGTCAACCTGCTAGGATGCTAGATTGAGTGATTGGTGTGGTATATATTTTTATGTTAATAAAAATATGGATGTATGTGACTGTGTGATATTAAAATAAATGCTAAGTGATTAATTAGATCGACTAAATAAGTTTTGTAATCTAATGTAACGTAGAGTAGGAAAACTATATAGATTATTATTGATGTGTGTTGATTGATGCATGGTTGATGTGAGTATACTATAGGATGTGTGAATGCATAATGAATGGGCTTTAGTATTTAGTTTTGATGCATAGGTACAGAGTATGAGCTTGCTGCCTAGGCGCGCAACCACGCTTGGAACTTCTACCACGTCCATTTAGGAGTCGTCTCTATTTTACGCTCTATTCCATCGTATGTTTGATTTCTTACTCGCAGGACGTGGCGAGTGGTATTTTATTGGATCCCACTCTACATAGGTCATTTAGCCGATCACATTTTCGAATTAATAACCCTCGAGGATGAGATCCCTCGAGTATGTTTTCGAAATTCAGATCTAGCTCACGATATCTTTGGGCCTATTTTATTAAATTCCCTACCCAAGCCTATATATATATTGTTTTAGCGTTTTCAATGAGATATGTGATAGGGAAATTCGAAGACTGCGCTACTCAAGAGGGCGCTGGCCAGTCAAAGCGGGCTCTGGACAACTCCATTCCCGAGGGATCCTGACAACTCCGTGTTTGAGTTCCTCACACCCGGAGAACGTGGAGGTTTATGGGTACTGTTAAGTACAGCGCACGTCTAGACTTGTGATTCAAACAGTACTAAAGGCGATTACCTAAGAGTACTTGACCTTCCTACTAATGGCTAGGAGTAATATGGAGGATATAGAGGGCTGAGATGAATGAGAATAAATTGATGCGAGAAGCGATAGATGAAATGGCCGAGGCAAGAGAATGATATGGAAAGGGGATGTTGTCGACCCGAGGGCGATGGCTCCCATTTATGCCCTTGTAAGAGTTCTTAAGGAAGTATATGATGTTTTATTCAATAGGAGGGTTACCTCTCCTGTGCCAGTTTGAAATTAGTTATTTTTCAGGCTGGTAACGCTCGTTAGTGACGGTTTTCTTATATATATGTAGGTGAGGATCACGATGATTGAAAGCTATCGGGTTTGCGAAGGAGCAGCACAGAATCGCACACACATGTACCTGCCGTGTGTAATGTTTAATGATTATGTGTTAATTGTGTGTGATTGAAAATCTTGGTTCTTTATGTTTAATAAAATGCCTATGAAATAAATAGATAAATGTGAATGAAGAAGGAACCTTGGAGCTCAGACTCGGCTCAGGTGAAAATGAAAGTGACAATGACTCTATGAAATGACATATTGTCATGCTTTACATCATTTTGATACAATATATATATATATATATATATATATATATATATATATATTAATTGTGAACAGGTTGGCCCTTATTACACTTTTAGGGGAAATTCTGGCTATTTTTCTAAAGAAATAGATTTTTTCTTTTTGGATTTCTCATTTATTGCTATTGTTTTGCTTTTGTTCACATATCATAGCATGCATGTAGGACCACGTTAGAACCCAAGCATATCATCCATGCTTTGCATGTTTGCATCTCCATCTTAAGATGCCGAGGGTAGATCCGGATCTACTTAACCGAATATAGTAGATTAGTGAACGGTTCGGTTGCTGGTAACACTTTCGGGTCGGTTCACAGGTGAACCAAATCGGGGTGTTACAGAAAGTGAAAGTAGTCACTAATTTAATGTTACAGGAAGTACATTAAAGGCTTTTCCTTGGTAGCATCACCAATGACCAAGCTCACAAGGAAGGGAGTCAAGTTCAAATGGAGTAGTAAGTGTGAGGAGAGTTTTCAATCTCTGAAGAAGTGTCTAACAACTGCACCAGTCTTGACCGTGCCAAATGGTAATGAAGGATTTGTAGTCTTCAGTGTTGCGTCTCTCAATTAGGTTTAGGATGCGTCCTTATGTAAGGAGGTAAAATGGTGGCTTATGCCTCTCATCAATTGAAGATTCATGAGAAAAATTATGTAACCCATGACTTGGAACTGGCAGTAGTGGTTTTTGTCCTTAAGATTTGGAGACACTACTTGTTTGGAGCCCATTTTGAAGTCTTCACTAACTGCCAATGTTTGAAGTATATCTTCACCCATAATGACCTTAACCTTCGACAGAGGTAGTGGATAGAATATTTGAAGGACTATGACTTCCAAATCTTATACCACCCAGGGAAAGCGAACATTGTAGCCAACGCATTGAGTCGGAAGGGCAAGGTGGACAAGGGTCAATAGCTAGACTTTGGACTATGTCAGCGAAGTGGTGGCTATCAACCCTGTGGAGCAACTAACAGGGTTACTCGCAAATCTGGTTATTTCCAATGACTTGGTTGATCATGTTAAGCTAGCACAAATGGATGATGAGGAGCTGAATGAAATATTGGACACCACTTCTGACATTGTAGCTGATTTCAATAGTGTGATCAGATTTAGAGGGAGGTTGTGTGTACCTAATGATGCACTAAGGCGGAATATCCTGGAGGAGGCTCATCGCTCAAAGTTCTTGATACACCCTGGAGTTACAAAAATGTATCAAGATTTAAAGTGAACCTACTGGTGGATTGGAATGAAGAAGGATGTTGTGGATTTTGTTTCTAAGTGTCAGACTTGCCAAGTGATCAAAGCCCAACATCAACTCCACGACGGACTATTGCAACCTTTAGAAATACCTACCTAGAAATGGGAGTGTGTCACTTGTGATTTTATTGCAAAACTCCCAAGGACTATGAAGAAGCTTGACTCTATATGGGTGGTTGTGGACCGACTAAATAAGGCAGCTCACTTTATTCCCACGAAATCAATGAGGACGGCGGAATACCTAGTGGGACTGTGTGTTGATAATATTGTCAAGTTGCATTGAGATTCCAAAGAAGATAGTCTTCGACCGAGATTCCCTATTCACCTCACATTTATGGGAAGTCTTTCAAAAAGCCATGGGGACTCACACTAAGTACAATATATCATCCCCAAACTGATGGTCAAAGTGAGAGGACTATTCAACCTTTGGAAGATTTGTTGAGAGCTTGCATCCTTAACTAGGGAGGTGATAGGACGAAATACTTAGCCTTGGCAGAATTCACCTACAATAACTCTTACCAAGCCAGTATTAGAATGACATCATTTGAAGCCTTATAAGGTAGGCCCTATAGGTCTCCATCGTGCTGGTGGGAGTCTACTAAAGCACTTATAGTCAGGCTAGAGATGGTGAGGGAAGCAACTGAAAAGGTGAAACTCATTTAGCAAAGGCTGCCTGGGAGACTGAACAAGAAATGGTAAGGAAATACCCTAGCCTTTTCGTGGCATAATGTTCTTGTAATTGTAGTAGCTCGATTGGATGAATAAGATGTGAATAAATGAATATATTTTAGCACATCGAGGTTTGATGTCATTCACAAGTCTAACTATAACTATATCATTAGTTAATGAATTGGTTCGATACCAAAGAATTAATTAATCATGATTGTCCTATTGCCCGTTATAATATTCTGTGGACAAAAAATTTTAAGTTGGAGAGATTGTGAAGATCGTAAAAAATATCATTATTTAAAAATCTTTGACTCGGTCTAGAAAGGATAAAACGTGGGAGAATATGTAGTTATGGCGGGAGATTTTATGGGAGTTGGGTAGCATCTCTACCCTATTAAATCATTGTGATGAGCGTCTTCCCCACCCTAGCCGTCGCTACTTCTTCCCCATCACCGGTTCCATTCTCTTCTTCTTTTTTTATTTTTTTATTTTTTTATTTTTTTCTTTTTCTACGGTACATCTCTCCCTCACTATTTCAGTTTCCATATATGCATACCTTGTATACATTGATAAATGGTGGTTGTTGATAATTGTTTACTGCTTCCATCTCTCTTTGTTTTGTTTTGTTTTTCTTCTCTGTGGTGTTCTTGTTGTATGTGGCAATGCATGGGTTAATGGGGAAGGCCGTTGATAGTTTTATGCTTGGGTTTGTTTTTTTCAGTGCTTTGTCATGGTTGGGCATGCATTTCAGTCGTCGGCGTTCGACTCACGTCGTGCATGCTTACTGTCCCTTGTTTTTTTTACGCTTTTTTGGGTTGCCCTACATGGTTTGGAATTTTTCTTTGCTTGATGGTTATATAACATGGAACTAATAATTATAGTTGAAGGTTAACTAAATTCTTATTTTGATATGATATGAATTCCTCGCTTTGAAGTATTTGATTAAATCTAGTGGTTGGTTTAACCGTGTTAATAATTATCAAATATTAGTTATGAATTTGCAATCACCTTATGTTATAAATAAATTGTTGTGTGTAAATAAGCAGCAAATTATTTATATTGATTATTAAATGCTGTTAGTTAATAAATGAATTATAATTTTATAGGTTACATATTAATGTTATAAGTGACAAATAAAATAAAGTTAGTATCTTTACTATATTAAAACTAATATTATGGTAGTAACATAGGGCTGGTATTAAGATATATTAAAACAATGATATACTAGTTATTTAAATTTAATCATTAGTAGAATTCATTGTTTTAATTGCATATTGTTCGGTTGGTTGTTAACTATAAATTTATAAATTAATAATTTGGTCGAGTTATTATTAAACTTATTATTTTTATCACTGTTATTATTTAAATTATTATTTTTATTACTGTTATTATTAAACTTATTATTTTATTATTGTTATTATTAAACTTATTATTTTTATTATTGTTATTATTATACTTATTATTTTCATTATTGTTATTATTAAACTTATTATTTTATTATTTTATTATTAAACTTATTTTTTTTATTGTTGTGCCTAAATTTTTATTAACAGAATAAGTAACTATTACTCACTAAATTGCTATTAATAATGATAGTAATTAAAAATTAAAATCGTAAACTAAATCGTCAAGATCATTGGTTATATAATTATTGTCTAAATGGAAAATATACTAATAATAGTAATTAAATACTAGGTTATAGTTAATAATTATTTTATCATTAGTTATGGGCGAATTGTGATTTAAATAATTAATGTAAAATGTAAAGCATGACCTAAAAGATTACATCACATAAATAATTAATTATCTCCCTATACCTGTTGTAAATGTTGAGAAATTAATGTGTAATCTTGTTGAATGTTGTATGCTTTATGTTCTCAAGTTTTAATAATGATATATTTAAGTCACATAGTTGCATGCATCTCTACTCGAATAAAATTATACTTATGTATAATTTTATTCTTCTCGTTCAAATTAGGATCGTCGGTCACGATTACAAGTTCACTTGTGGACTATTAAGGTTTGTATAATTATTTGAAATGTTGTATTTTCCTTTTTGGTAGCCCTGGTTAGCGTGATCCCAGTTTGACCACTACGCTCCAAGTGCCATCGGGGTTAAGGAATTGACTTAGTCTGACACGGGGCCACACTTTTGAGATTTACTAGAAAGATAAAATACCTACCCCTAGTCAAAATGGCGCAAGATGACTGATTATGCACTTTTGATATCGAGAGGGTTAGTCAATTGTAAAGACTCGAAAAGAAAAAAAATTAATAATAATAAAAAGTCGACGCGGTAGGATCGAACGTTGGAAAATTAATGTTTCCATTTATTTTATTTACCCGTTATCTGGTTAATTATTAATTACCCGGTTAAGTGTAAGGTATTATTTAACCAGTTAAGTATTGTTTAACCCGTTAAGTGAACCCTATTATTTACTCGATTAATTGGTTAAGTGAACCATCCCATTTAACCGTTTAAACCAGTTAAGTGAACCATATCAATTACTTGTTTACCCGACTAATGGAAACACGGGTGAAGTGTGTTTTTACATACCCTTGCCGTCTTTTCATTATATAAGGAGAAGGGGGGGGCGTCATTCTCATGATTTTCCTTTGACAGATGCCGGCTTCCTCCTTGCTTGGGTAATTTTCCTTCTCTTCTTTTTCTAAGCTCTCATGCATACATATATCGGAATTGAAAAATAAACTTCATAATCATGGAATTAAAGTTTTAAATCAAAAAGAAAAGAAAGAATTAAACAGAAATAAAAAGCTGGAGATAAAATTGGTAGCACGTCCTTGTGTGCAATTCCTGGTGCACGATCATTGTGTGTTGCTGTTGTTTCATCAACATCCTCAAATAGGAGAGATTTCCATTGAAATTACATACCAAGAAGGTAGCATGCCCTGCTGATTTGCAGCAGCAGTATCATGGCAAGGGAGTCACAATTCATGGCGTGTTTCTCTTCTCTTGGAATGGCGTGATTGTGGAGGAAGGAAGGGAGTGCTTGGGCGGTACTACTGGTCAGAATTGGAG
>JAVDBV010059906.1:0-28325 GCA_032619315.1 Piper longum
GCCGAGCTTTAATGTAAACGAGCCGAGCCGAGCTTGTCCAAAATTTATGGTGTTTGGGCTTGGTTCGAGCCGAGTTCGAGCCGAATTCGAGCCGAGCTCCAACCGAACTCGAGCTTAGCGAATGTTTATGTGCTCAACTTATATAGCATCAAAAAAAATTTTGAACACTATATAAGTTTAATATGACCTTAATAGTATTTACGAGACGAGCCGAGCCGAACATTTTTTCGAGGTTGAACACATCGAGTTCGAGTTTCGAGCCGAGTCGAGCCGAATACTCCTTTACTCAAGCTCTGTTCGTTGTTCAACGAGCTTATCTATTTCGAGCCGAGTATTTTTTCGAGCACAAAATTAACGAGCACGAGCACGAACCGAACCGAGCCGAACGCAAAAAGCTTGCGAGCAGGCTTGGCTCGTTTACACCCCTACACGTAATGTTGAACTGATAAATAATATAATCCATGGGATGAACCTTAGCTTATTGTAGAAATTAAACATATGATAAAATATAAATTAGATATAAACTTATCAAAATTTACCATTCGCAAATCAAAACTTGATCATTATGAAAAAAATTAACTTTCACAGCCTGTCTTTTTTTTTAAAATATCGTAACTCTTTATTTTACTTCTTATTGACGTTGGAGGGAAGAATTAATATTTATAAGCTTTTCTATTATTATCTCAAATTAAATGATAGGGTCCAATATTTATGGCGTCTCCACAGAAAAATATGTCTAACATTTCTTACTCACATAAAATAGGGTAAGGGTGCATTGCCAATTCATGAACGTCACCAAATCAAATTTCCTCCTCACATATAAAAATGCGTGATAGTGTTCTAAAAGAGCTTTTCATACTAGAAGTGGGTGGTGCGGCCTCCAAGTACAACCAAATATAGAAGCTTAAACTATCCACTTGACAAAGATACATAATAGCTTATGTATAGTTATTGTACCCCAAACTATTAATGAAAATCAAATATCTCTTAAATTAGTTTAATTTACAACTTATATTTACATTATTTAGACTCAAAAACTTTATAATGGTATAGACTTTGATATAATTTATAATTATCTTCCATTCATAATTATATTATTTTTGATATACAAAATGATGACTTTCTTAAACATGCCCCTTATCTCCAAATTATCATAGTTGTACTTGCAAACTAAAGAAATAAATATCATTTTATTATCTCAAGTATAGTTGAAAGTATTTAAGGGTATTAAGAAACAGTTCTGATTCCCCAGGGCAGAGAAGAACCCGTCGCTCTCTCGGCACCCGTCGTTGTCTCGGCTGTGCTACCGGAGGCTCCAGGGAAGTCAGAATAGTAAGGATCTCACTCAATAGAAAAGTAGTGATCATTCTCCCACCATCCCCTTGGTCAAAATAACAAACGTGATACAAATTGTATATTATACTAGATAGATTGTCATATAAAAAATAATTTATATAGAGCATAAAGTTTTAATGAACACATCATCAATTATGTATTTTAATTTCAACATCTTAAATACTATTACAAAATATTATTTTTTAAAAAAATATATATTTTAACGAATGAGACATTTTATGTGACAGTATACAATTTTATCAAAAAATGCTCTCAAAAGTAATACTATTTAAGATATCATTTATTTACTAGATAGGATTAAAATTTATTGATTCACTAGCAATAAAATTGTCTCCTCTCAAAATAAAATAATCCCTTAATAGTAAATAAATTTATTTTAATATAATTATTTCATAGAGCAGTGTAAAGCACTAAGGTCTACATTAAATGTAAAACACTAAATTATCCTAAATAATGAATAAAACTATTTTAACCAAATTATTTCACAGTGTTTTCATTTTCATAAATGGATGGAAGTGTGTAGATATAATGAGAATCAATATAAAGACGATCAAAGATCTCCTTAACTGCACATCACCGCAAATTAGAAACAAAATTATAACCTATTTTTAGAGTTAACCACTATTTTTCGCACTAATTTAGTAAAATTTTAATTAAATTAGATTGGTAGTTATGTTGTCACCGAGAATCCTGTTTTTTTTTCCAAAGTAATGTGCGTATGAGCTATTGACAATATTATTTGTTCTTTTTATGGCCCAATTCCCACCCCTACATCATGCGCCTGCCCTGTCCCTTGCCATTATATAATTGTCTTCCCAAATATTTATCTTCATCCTCCCTGTGAGATTTGAAAAAAATATTAATACATAGTTGTACTAATTGTACCGAATGATTGTCTGGAGATGTTGGTGAAACAAATATGATATTTAATTTTTTGCATTGAGAACTTTGTGATTAATGATTTTCCTATTATTTTTTTCCATGAAGTATTCTAAACTTTGATATTTCCTCCTATTTATTTTCCCCGTATGTCTAATAATAATCAAAATTAGTTGATTTATATCTATTAATTTTTATAGTTTAGGTGCTTTCACAATATTCTAGGTTTATAGTTTAATTAACTTTAAATAATTTTGAATAATTTATATTAAAAATTAATAACTTAGTAATTTATATTTTCAATATTTTTAATTATTTATTTATGTATTTATTTTTGAATATTATTAATATGCATTTTAAATAAATTTAAAATGTAGTGCACATTTTTCTTTCAACATAACTTTTTTTAAGGAATCAAAGGCAAACCTAAAATGTTGTCTTTATACTACAGTAAATGCTTATGGGCATAATTTGCAGCACAATGAGCTAACATATTATAATTACGGAGGTCCAACAAACATAAAATTCATTCATGTCACAAAATAATGTTAGCCTATCAACAAAAGGCAAAGATAGTAGTATCAACATCCGAACTATCACTATTCAAAGCTTTAACCAGCACACTGCAATCAAGACACAATAAAGATTTGAGATTCATCTTTAAAACATAGCAAACTGCTTCTACAACTCCTCCAAAATTCCTTTTACTCGATTCAGTAGTAACATGTAGAATGGTGGACCACAAAACACCAACCTCTATGTGTTGTTTCTTTAGAAAAGATACCATCCACCATTATCTTATACTTTGGGGACACATTCATTTCACAACTTGGAGAGGGCACAGAATTCTCCACTGACTTCACATATAGACCAAGTAAATGAAGAATTGAAGCATAAACATCCACATTTGCTTTTATGCATTCCGCCACTTGATCACAAATTAAATTGTTTTTATAATGACATGTCAAAAGATTAAATTAATAGGCCTAAGTCTTCTTTTTAAATTGGTCAACTATTATTAAAGAGATGACTTAAGATATTATGTTACACTTGATCATTACAAATAGTATTATAACCAGTATGGTTCAGTAATGGATGGTAGGCTGAACTAGATACGTGTTAGGCTGTGAACCACGAGCCAAATATAAAAATTTTGAAGATGAATTTTTTTAGGTGGGTAGCTTGTAAAACCGTTAAAATTAGTCATGCATTCAATACTGGAGTAATATCCAATTTATAATTATAAATAGACTATAAATCTTTAAATTTATTTAACTATTTTGAATAAATAACTTAAATTCATTAATTTGCACTCTAGGCCAATTCGTCATAATTTTCATCGGAACTTGGCTTCATTTCACACCTTCCAAATCTATTCTATAAAAAGTAGACAAGTAAAAAAGAAATGTGGTTGCTCAAACGTGTGGTGCATTGCCCACCTTTGAAGTTGATGCAAAAACATCATAGGAAAAGAAACATTCCACGCATCCACAAGATTCCCAAAAATTACATACCAAATTGCTTTCGCAAATCGACAATTCTTATTTAAACAGGTGCATTATAGTCTTCATAGAGTCGTCACTGGGGGTGTAAACGTGCCGAGCCGAGTCGAGCAGAGGTGTGCTTGAGTTTGACTTAATATAAAATGAGCTGAACTGAGCTTTAATGTAAACGAGCCAAACTTTAATATAAACGAGTCGAGTCAAGCTTGTTCAAATTTTATGGTGTTTGGGCTTAGTTCAAGCTAAGCTCAAACCCAGTGAATGTTTATGTCCTCAACTTATATAAGATCAAAATTTTTTTTGAACATTATATAAGTTCAATGTGACATTAATAATATTTACGAGCCAAACCAAACCAAATATTTTTTGAGTTTAAACACATTGAATTTGAGTTTCGAGCCAAGCCAAGCCAAACACTTTTTTTTTCAAGCTCTGTTCATTTTCAACAAGCTTATCCATTTTGAGTCGAGTATTTTTTCGAGCATAAAATTAACGAACGCAAACCGAGCCGAACCAAAAAACTCGTGAGCAGGCTTGACTTGTTTACACTCCTAATCACCACAGAACAAACCATAACTTTGAATACCGGACCGTTCGAGTGGGTATACCGGGTACTAGATTAGAATCTGGTGTGGTTTGAGTTATCGATTGGATTGTAGCGAACCTAGTTGATGTCTCCACTTGTCATGAAAATTGTCGTATTGCACTATAAAATTTTTTTACATTTGCCCACGACAAGGTGTCAAATATATTTAAGATTATTGTGGGCTATATTGTCGTTGGGAAAATAAAGCCCACAAAATAATCTTAAAAACCTTAAAAAAGTATCTTTACGTACAAATAATCTTTGACAATATAATTTGTGGATTATAATGCCGTGAATTTATGCATATTTGAGATATTATTTCACAGGTTTTGTAGACATTAGTTTCTCCCACGGTCATATGGAGTGGTTTGCAGCATGTGATTGATTTGTTTGGAAGAGAAACATTTGTTCAGGCATAATTTATCTATAAGTATCTAATATAAATGCATTTAGTCTTGTTAATTTCTGTATACAATAACATTAGTGTGTTATTTTCATGTTGCATGGACCATGAAAATTCTAATTTTCTTTCATGTATATCTCAATTAAATGTTTCCCTATTTTATAAATAGTTCAACATTTTAGTAAAAGAGTTGAGTTTGAGTAATTTGGTATAAATATGAGATATCTATCACATATCATGAGAGAAAATGCTTTGTGGAATATGAGAGAATCCCCACGCCCTTTCTTGAAATCCAAAATTGTGAGTACTTTTATAAGTTTTGTACTTTTGTTATTTACAATTTGGTGTTGTTGCATTTTAGCTCATTTGTTATCATGTCAAATTTTAGTTAGTAATTTTGATTTTGTTCTTTGTGTGATTTTGCATATAAATTGTTGTCTGGTAGGAATGATATTGCAGTGGATTTTGCATATAAATTGTTCTTATAGTCTGTACGTGTGACTTACATGTATTATAAAATTTGTATGTCTTTTTTTTTCCTAAGTAAAAAAATATTACTTGAGAAATTAGGGAGGTTCTTGCAAAAAAAAAAAAATTGAAGTAGGGAAAATATAACTAAATATTAGATTCGGTATAACATCTAATATCTGATTCATCCTAACTAAACCCGATTAAATTATGTATACAGCACACCACTTGAAAACCCGGCATAGTGGAGTGTATGGTATTTAAAATTATTGAAACTCCACCTACAGAGTGTTGGATTTTGGCCTAAATTTAATTGATTTATTAAAATTAAGTTTAATGGGTCATTAATATAAATATGAATTAGATTTACATATGTACATACCATTTTTATAATTTTTTTTAAATGTATTAAATTGAAATTGTGAAAAATAAGGATAAAAAGGGTTATGGTCCTCAAATTGGCAAGTAGTTTTTCGTTTTGGTATCCCATCGTTTAGAAACGCTGGTCTTGAAGAATTTAGCTGAATTTAGAAGATAAAAAATATAAAGAATTCAAGAATTGTTTGCTTTTATTGATTCAGGTACACTTTCGTTACCAAGTTCTATTTTCTTGATGATTTAATCTGAAAAAGGTTTTATTATGATGGTTTTATTAGGGGTGTTAATTGAGTGAGCCAACTCGTAAGCATTTGGTATTTGGCTCGAGTCGACTCGACTCGAAACTCGACATTTAAATGCTTAAACTCGAATAAGCTTAATTATAATTAGTTATATTTATCATTTACAATAGATTAGTAAAGAAGTGAGATGGTTGAGATGGTAGATATTCAAGTCTTTGACCTTAAAACGAGCTGGGTTCGAACTCAAAAAAATTAAATAGTTTAAATTTATTCGACCTCGAGTTGAGCTCGAATACATACAAAATATTTGAGTCGAGTTCGAACATATATATTCAAAACTCGTTTAATCTCGAGTCGAGTTTGAACGAACTTCAAACTATTTAATTCGCTAGCTCGTTTAGCACCCCTAGGTTTTATCATATACAAAATTTTAGTTTAATTAAAAAAGTCAACATGGAGCACTCCCCATGTAACATATCCGAAGCTCCCCTTCAACCAAATAACAAGTCGTGGCAGAAACTTCTCCTTCCACCACACTGCCGACCGACTTCTCCTTTTCATCCGCACCATTTCATAATTAATTAGTTATAAATTCTTTCACTGAAAATTTTCCATTAGGTGTTCCCAACCATACACATTTATCAAGAAGATTAGGGTTTGGGGGAAGAAGTTTGAGCAATTAACGTCGTATGCTGAGGAACAGAATATGCAGATAGTTTATTATCATCCCAAGAAGAAAACTCATTCACGAGTAAGCTGACTTTAGATGAGGCCAAATAGGAGTAATTTTCCTTAAAAAAGGAACACTATGAGGGATCCCAGGCACACAAGGGTCTAAACCCAATCCAACCTTCTGTCTATTTCCCACCACCCACAAGACCTTATATAGATTCTGAAGTGCTATGTCAACATTGCTTCATTCATGTGCTGGAGAAATCTAATGCCCAACATTCCCAAGCATATTAGTTTACAAATATAAACCTCTAGTACCCGGCTGAGCATGTCCCCACAAGAATCCAGATTGTGAAGGGTCAATTCTAGCTTAAATACCTTCAGGGAAACGGAAGCAACTCCTTATATAACTGGCCATCACATTAGACACCAGTTTGATGAAACACGTATGATCTACCCCGGACAGCAAAACTGATTCCCACCCATGAATCTTCCATTAATCCGATCAAGCAAATAGTAGAAGTCACTTGATCTTCGATGACCAAACCAAAGAGGGGACACATGATTCTTGACTTATAATATTCGAAATAACATTTTCCTAACTTTGGTTGAAGTCATGAAGGAAGGTTGCAGCAGACTTGAGGTGATAAATTGTTCGACCGGACACAGCTTGAAATGTCTGAAGAACATCAATTAAATTTTCAACTTCTTCCAAATTAGTTGATAGAATATAAGAATATCATCTGCAAAAAACAAGTGAGAAATAGAAGGGGAATTCCTAGCAATACAAAGACCTGATAAACGTCTAGACTCTTCCTCACAAGATACCAAACGAGACAACCCCTCCACACTAAACCCCGATGCTCGTTGAACCTTACATAGTCTCATCTCATACGGTCATAGATAGACCTTTGATGGAGCAAGCTTAATAGCCGCCCACGCCGGCAATTGTTTCCTTGAAATGACATAGCTCAAGCACTCATGATCGAAAATCACAGTATCACAACTTTGCCGTCCAGCAACGAAGGCCGATTGATTCCCTTGAACACCTTAAGCAATGACACCTTTCAACTTATCGGCGAAGAGCTTAGATACGATTTTGTATAATACAATGCATAAAAGCCGATTGGTCGAAAATTATGAACACTTTGGGCGTCGGCTTTCTTTGGTATGGGGAGAAGAAGCGTGGGATTTCGAAAGAAATTCTGGATAGTCATAAGAATATAATCCCTGAATAAGCTTGAAAAAACTCAGTTATAAAACCATCTAAACCTGGTGCTTTCCATTTTCTAATAGACTTAACCACCCCCTCCACCTCATGCATAGATGGAAGCACAGTAAGCATTAGCTTCTCAGTATCAGAAATGACAGCCTAAAATTTCATGCTATAGTCCTCTGTTCGTTTAAAATTTTACTACATTCTCGTGTTTTGAAAAATTCCAATAGCAACAAACCAAACAAAACTATCGTTTAACCTTAAATCATCGACGGCCACCACAATACAAAAGGGAGAGACAAAAAGAACTGCAAATACCACAATATCACACCAACCAAAATATAAGGCTTCAACATTCTTCACTACAAAATCCCTCAATCCCCAATTGATGGTAAAAAATGGATAGTTCAGTAAAAGTACTCATACGAGTTTCACATAAAAAGATCAAATCAGCTCTATCACTGCGAGTCAAATTATACCCTGCTCTCTTAGTATGACAATTGTCTAAGCCCCTGCAGTTTCAGCCTGGTATCTTCATTATAAGAGCTGAACTCTTCCGCCGAGCAATTTCAGCTTCAAACTGGCATAAGCCATCACTAAATTTGGCATTGAAGAAAGTCCAGAATAACTGCCATGGGAGAGGCAAATATATATTTTTATATATTCTTTCTCCGCACGAAATAGCAAGTCAAAATGATAGCTCACTACTAGCTATGCAAATAACCACAGTAGAAAAGCCACCACCCAAAGGCAGCCAAAATAAAGTATGGCCAGAGACACATTGAAAGGGCTACAAAAGAACAAAACGCATGTACATCACTCCCTCCCAAAGCTCACACTAGAAGGAAAACCATTTATAAGCAAGTCGAGGAAACCCAATAGGTTCAACATCCCAACGAAATAAACTCACCAAAAGATGCCCCCAAGTCCAAAACACATTTTTTAGGATCAGTATACAGAGGAAAGTGGAGCCCCCAAGAAAATCAAACCAATTAGTCACCGCAGGCAGCAAAGTTCCATCGCCGGCAGGTTCACCTTCCGTACGCTTTCTCAGAATGTTGGGAACAAAGACGGAATCAAAATATCCAGCACATTGCAGGGGTCTTGGACTAGTTTTGATAAAAACCAAACCAAATCTAACCCTCGTTATTTCCAATATATATATATATATATATATATATATAAGTATAACCTTTATAAATTAAACCGAAAATGATTTTTTTTTTCAGAAAAAGTAAAGAAAGCTTAACACTGAAGATCGCAGCAAACACCACCAGAATCAAATACCAAAAGCGGCGGTCCGGACAGGAGAAAACATGACCATATCATGTAGTATTATTGAAGCACCAAATTCATAAACTATGAGTTCCTCAAGGATATAAAATAGAACCAGCTACTTTGCTCAAATATTCTCAATTAAATGCCAAAAGAAATGAAACAGATAAACAGAACTACTTCATTGACTAATACAGTTCATATCATTAACTGGCTATAATTAATTTATATTACACATAAATATACAAAATAAAAACAAGCAAAAAGAATAATGCCGTTACAACCCCCAAAAATAGTTGGTTATTGGGCTCTCATTTATTCATCGTAAACAATGGTGGTAGGGTATGCTAATTGCTCTGGGTTGGTATAAGTGCCAATACCTGGGTTTTAATGACTCCCATGCATTGCTCAATGTCTCTGTAAAGGGAGAGATTTTCTGGACAGCACGGATGCAAACTTGTTACAGCAGAGTCAAGTAAATGGGTAACCTCTCCAGGTGGATATTGCTGCTCAGTGCATCTCTGAAATCAGTTTGTCATATAATGGAGAAGTGAGTAAGCGAGCAGCTGTCAACATGGTTTTTCATCGCAATAATATGATATATAAAACAAGTAATCTTACTAGAATCAGTTAAGTGGAAGAAGACGAAGAAGAAATACTTTAAATCACTTATTCAGGGTACCTGTAGCATAAGTAAGGTTGCAACGCAGGAAGACATCAAGTCAAGAGGAACATGAGGTTGGGTGTTGCCATTTGAGACGTCATTCTGTTTTGGACCAGATGCTGCTGCATTCAATGGGCATGACTTCACTTGGCCCTGTTCAGCCAAAGTGCTCTGACTGGAAACTAAAACATCTGCTACGGAGTGTCTGATTGCAGGTACACTGGAATCAGCTTTACAAGGTTGGCTACTAGTAGGATCTCCCTCTGCAGCCTTCAAAGACGATTTTCCTTCCATAAACGCTAAGTCAACCTGAGAGGTATCCATCACAAAACATTACAGAAAGGATAAAAATTTTCAACAAAGATCACAATTATTTCTTTTATTAATAGACAAAGGAAAGAATTTTTTAAGAAAACTCAATAATCAGTTCCAGCATAGCATTCATCTTGACTGCTTGAATGGCAGCATATCCATTTATCTTATTGACACAGAATATCAAAAAGCTTAAAGATTTCATCACAAGTTGACAGTTCACGCAAATTGTAAGTAGCTGGAATGTACAGGTAGCCAATTCACTTGCGGGATATGAACTGTCAATGGAAAAAACTAAGCAAATCTTATCATGAACCCAACAATGTATCACGATATTTTCCAGCAGCAAAAAAAAAAAAAAACAAAAAAAAAATTATCCCTCATAGAGCTTCAAATAAAAAAAATCTAAAAAACACTCTACATGATTGTAAACACACCCATGAAAAATGAAATAGATGTGCCAGAATATATATATATATATATATATATATCTCTGTGTGTGTGTGTGTGTGTGTGTGTGAAACCACAAAAAAACCCGAAAAACATTTATCCATCATAGAGCTTTTAGAGCATTCCACATGATCGTCAGCAGGTGTCCCCAGAACATATACTTACCTCTACATCCACCATGTCCCTTGCTTTCTGTCTCGAGGTGGTATATATTTCAGCTATATGCGAACCCACATCTTTGTTAAAGAAAGCAGAATGGCCTATCAAAGCTGAATTCCTAGAAATAGACCCAACATTGTTATCAGGCCTGCTTACTGAAGGAGAAATTCCAATTTTATCAAAAATGTTATTGTCCCTCAATAGCTCCAGAGCAGAAGAAATCTGAATGAGATAAATGAAAAAGTACAAACCATGACCATCAAACGAATAGACTTCAAAAAAGACTAGCATTGAAATGCATAAAATAATGGCACTCGCCTGGCCATCAACAATCTTGAGTTGCCTATCTATTTGGGAGTTGCAATCCCTATAACTGCCTCTCTGATTCCAACTAAATGAAGCATCCTCATGGAGGCCCTTCACCTCTGCCAGCAGTGCTTCCTAAAATTTGTCAAAAAATCCATCAGTAGATCATAAAATTGCCAAATCTATAAATAATCTATAAAATCCACTATTATTTCAAACTAAAATATACATGCTTTGTAAGATGTAACCAAATTAGCGCCCAACGTCAATTATAAAAAATTAAAGAAACATCATATTAAAATAAAAAAAAAAGCAAGAGAGTGAAATTTCACTGTATCCATCTGAAAACTCAGGTGGACTAACCAACTTGAGACTGTAATCTCATTAGCATCTACAGAAGATACAACATACAAGGAGGTTGAGAGAAATGAAGAAAGAATAAATCAACTATATTCCCTCAAGCTCAGCGGTATGCCATTGAGCAGAAGCTTGGACAAGAAAGCACGAAGAATATAATGCTTTTGTAGAAGTATCGGCCAACTGATAACTAGAAGAGACAAAGTGTATAACAGATCCTTGTTGAGGACTCGCTCCCCCACATAGTGGTTGTCCACTTCGATGTGCTTGGTCCAGGCATGAAAAACTGGATTAGAGACAAGCAAAAAAGACTTCTGTTATCACAGTAAAGGGCGGGCTGGATGAGTCTTCACATGATTGCCCAGTTCATGTAAGAGTTGGAAATCCACAAAAGCTCTGCAGCTGCAGTAGCAAGGGATGGATATTATGATGCAGTGCTGAATCTGAATACTGTAGCCTTTTCCATAGCAAGCCGGGAAATTAGATTAGGCCAAAGAAAAATACACAAACCACTTGTGGATCATTCGTCATCTGGATCTCTATGAGATCAAAATTGGATGACGGTGTAATCAGCAGATATATTGACAAGTGGACCCTTTCAAATAATGCAAGACGCGTTTCACAGCCTGCCAGTGAGTGATGTTGGCTGGTGCATAAACTGGCATATTCTATTGATAACAAAGATGTCAGGACGAGTGATGGATAGATGCTGAAAGGACATCTTGGAGAGACTGACCATCTTGGAGAGAGAGACCTTTGGAGCAAGGGGGAAGTCAACTGGCTATGCGTCCAACATAGAAGCCTTCTTCAAAATATCTGCTACATATTTGGATTGTGACAGGAACAAGGTGCCTTATCAAAATGGGTCTCAATACCAAGTAGTGAAGTTGGCCTAGATTCTTCATTGCAAACAGAATTTGTAGATTGGCAATAACAGAATTCAGAACAGTAATATCAATGCCTATGACCATAATGTGATCCAAATACACCAAAAAATATCTAATAGCCGAATTTTTGGAATATACAGATAAAGAAGAATCTGGAGAACATGTAGCCCCATTCTCAATGAGACATCCCATAAGTTGATACCAAGCACAGGAAGATTGCTTTAGGCCATATAAGGACTCATGGAGTTTTTAAGCATCGTTGGGTAGAGTAGAGTCAACATAACTCAGTGGCTGGCTAATATAGACCTCCTCCTACATTACACCACGGAGAAAAGCATTTTGCAAAATCTAACAGAAATATAGGCCAACCATGTGAAACAGCAATAGAGAGTACTGTCCAAACAGTGGTGGGCCGAACAACAGGACTGAAGATTTCTATTGTAATAAATCTCTTCTTACTGATTAAACCCCTTGGCAATGGGTTTGGCTTTCTAACAATTAAATACTTCTCCTTGAGCATCAAGACGCTCATGAATGAGCTTCGTTTTCCACAATCCTTTGAACCTCTTTCTATGCACCATCAGACCCAACTTTTACAGACAGGTTTGTTGAAAGAGGCAGAGATAGGGGGGATGGCAACCTTGGTAGACAAGGTAAGGGTGAGAAGAAACGGTTGTTGTAGGTGATGGATAGGGAGAAGGAAGAGGAACTGATTGAGGCTATAGAGGAAGTTGGTAAGATTTGTGAGGAAGGACAAACGAATAGAGTGAGAAGATGGACGGAAAGTTGGATTAGTCGGAGAGGGTAAAGTGGATAGAGCGATAGGAGGAACAGTTGGAGGGATTTTAGAATGGCAATAATGATAGACTGGGTGAGGCTTGGAATTGGTTTTGGTTTGGATAGGGACGTAAGAGAAGAAGAATAAATGGGAACAGGGGATGTTGGAGATAAGGATAGGTGGAGAGAAGTAGAAGAGGGTCGAGCGTTAGAAAGAGATTTGGTTGATTTGGTAGTTGTGGATGGCAGAAAAGATGGAGAAGGAATGGCGTTGGAAGGTGCTGAGATAAGGATGATTGATGAGGATAAGTGAGGTTGAAGGATTTGAAGGAGATTTTAAAGGTTCAGTTAAACAAGAAAACGAAACCACAAAGGATAATCTCCGACTTTTGGCCAACTGTGAGGGATGACCTAGACATGTTAGAGACGTCGACCAAGTGGATAGCTCGAGAATGCTCATTTTTTTATTGAACATGATCAGCAGCAGGATGGCCAAACTAATTCTGCCACAACAAACTAGATGAACGTGCAATAAGAAAAAACATGATGAGGCTCGACAGGAAGAGTGTCCTTCCCAAGCTCATAAGATAGGGACCTTTGCTAGTTTGTCCTTAGAACAGGATTTTCTTGAACAAAGATCCTTAATCACAATATGGGAAGGGTGAAACTCAAAATAGCAGTTATTAATGTTAGTAAAGTGAGCAAAAGGAATCAGATTCTGAGAGATAGCAAGAACATGAAGGGCATTACGAAGTTTAAGAGTTCAATGAGGAGCTGATAATAGGGTTGAACAAATACTAGAGATGTGTAAACCTGAACCATCACCAACCATACACCTATGTCCAGCATAGTCAGATGAGTAGCCAAGTTGAAAGCATCATTCACATGGTGAATAATTGAATCTATAAGCACACTCATAGCCAACTAGCCCATGAGCTGAGATTTCCACAACAAATAGTTGTGTGATCAAGTTTAACAGAGATGAAATCACAATGTTGTTGACATTGATATTGGTAGTGGGGGTGGGAAGCAGAGGAGTTCAGGTGGTGGAGGTGATTGACATGGCGGGCTAGAAAGAAAACTAGTGGCTCTCTACAATGAAATTTCAAATGGAAAAACCAACTTGAGACTATATTCTCATTAACATATATAGGTGATACAATATACAAGGAGGTAGAGAGAAATGACAAAAGAATAAATCAACCATACTAATGAACAGATAACTACAACAAAGAATAGATAAAACCGAAAACTAAGTTATGTGATCAACTAGATGGTCCATACCATCTAATTATCAGGATTGGCAAAGATATCAAAATAATTCCATGTGTCAAGAAAAAACAGGGGGCCTAGTTAAAAAATAATAATGAAAACACCTTTCTACAGTTGGCAATATTCAGCTTTAAGGGTCAAGTCTTTCTGTCCTAAATAAACAAAGAATAGATAACTACAATAAAGAATCGATAAAACCGAAAACTAAGTTATGTGATCAACTAGATGGTCCATACCATCTAATTATCAGGATTGGCAAAGATATCAAAATAATTCCATGTGTCAAGAAAAAACAGGGGGCCTAGTTAAAAAATAATAATGAAAACACCTTTCTACAGTTGGCAATATTCAGCTTTAAGGGTCAAGTCTTTCTGTCCTAAATAAACAAAGAATAGATAACTACAATAAAGAATCGATAAAACCGAAAACTAAGTTATGTGATCAACTAGATGGTCCATACCATCTAATTATCAGGATTGGCAAAGATATCAAAATAATTCCATGTGTCAAGAAAAAACAGGGGGCCTAGTTAAAAAATAATAATGAAAACACCTTTCTACAGTTGGCAATATTCAGCTTTAAGGGTCAAGTCTTTCTGTCCTAAATAAACAAAGAATAGATAACTACAATAAAGAATCGATAAAACCGAAAACTAAGTTATGTGATCAACTAGATGGTCCATACCATCTAATTATCAGGATTGGCAAAGATATCAAAATAATTCCATGTGTCAAGAAAAAACAGGGGGCCTAGTTAAAAAATAATAATGAAAACGCCTTTCTACAGTTGGCAATATTCAGCTTTAAGGGTCAAGTCTTTTTGTCCTAAATAAACAATGTTCCTGTTGGCATTTGCCCCACACCCCCCCCCTCTCTCCCACACACAAAAGAAAACCCCCCAAAAAGCAAAAAAAATGCTACCATAAGCACAGATCACATAAAAAATGATAAAGGTATCAGTTAATCAAGAGAAGTACTATTCAAACCTTTTTATCAACAGCATAAAATAAATCCATTAGAGCTTTGTTATCTGCATCCCTTGCTTGAATTTGTGCTAGAGTTTGGCATGGGCCATAAGCGGCTTGTGTAGCAACAACATTATTTATAGCAGCTTTAGCTTGTAAAACAGCATCAAGTGTCGTTCCCTGATATCAATTACTATTTTCTCAGGCCACCATACGAAATATAAATGTATTGAAGTTTGTTAAAAATTTATTCCAATTCTAACCTTGGCTTGCCTCATCAATGTATTAAAGTTTGGAATAGGAACAGTTGCTAAATTTCCCAACACCTGCAAAGTCTCACTAGGGGCATCTTTAGCAAAATTTCCATTTCTCCACTCTCTGAGCTGGTTGTCCACATTCATTTTTCCATAAATGTCACGTAATCTTTTAAATGCAATGTTTTGCATTCTCAGAGCCTTGGGTAAATTCTCTAATGGATCCGAAGGCATACAATCAATATCCTAGGGCCAAACATTCAACACTTTTAGTTTACTATTGCGCTCCATATTCTGATCTCAGAAAATAAAAGCTTCAATATCGAGAGCAGTCAATAAAATTTTTCAGCTGACATTGACAAAGAACAAGCATGACAAACATGATCGAGATTGCAAACTAAAAGACTAAACTATAAAGGCCTCTTAAGTAAATGAGTCTCTGATAAAGCTTAATCGCTTTTTGATTCCCTGTGCATATCATTTTTGGTCGTAAATGGAAGCATCATTAAGACCTAAGAATCGGACTTCCAGATTGTCAGAAAATCCCAAAAGGCCTAAACAGCGCAATATTGATTGAGGGTAAAAGCACCAACATGCATTAATTCAGCAATAAAAAACAGTCCAATTTATGGTCTAACCATTTCAGTTGTCAACGACATATAAGCAACTGATTTATTATGAAAATAAGACAAGCCAATCTGGCAACCACAAGCCCAACCAGTTCAGCATGCTAACGAAAAGCTATGCTTCATCGTAGCCAATCAAAACTTCACAAAAAGATATGACGTTACTTGATTGGTTTATGGGCATACTAACAATATTTCAGAAAAACAATGATTCATATCAGAAGAATCATACCATGACCAATTCAACTCCCAGCTCCCGCTTATCAAACTGAATCCTACATTTGTTGTGATCAACAGTTAATACACTGCCATCACGGAGTTCCCTTGTCTTGGGATGCCAAGCTATAACCCTTTGTCCAACTGATAATGGGCGAGCAAGATCTGTAGGAAGCCCCTCCTGGATCCCAGCACGTAACTCAGCATATGTAGCTCTCACATGCTCGCGATATTCTTCAAGCTTTTTCCTTTCTTCTTGCAATAATTGTTTTGAAAATCTCCGTGGTTTTCCAAGAGCACTGCACAAACAAAAGAGTGATTACTGACTGAAAGAGTAAAACGTACAAAAAAATTCTAATTGCAACAAATATTTCCAGACCTTTGGCAATATATAGGTTAGAACTGCCTCTCACAGGGCTCATCAAACAGAAGCAGGAGCAAGGAAACAAAAAATACATGGTTGCCTTAGAAGTCTTCAACAACAAGCATAAGATAAAACTATTAATCATTGTCTTTATCTCTTAAATTTTAAGATGTAAGCTCACAAGTGCTCTCTTCGAACTCTAGTTTTTTCATCTTTTGAAGGCAGCTTCCTTCTTTTTTTGTTGTTTTCCCCTCCTGGCAACCATATGAATTTTTACCTCACATAAAAAGAGAACCAAAAAACATATGTTTCCGATAGAAACTAGTATGACTCTTTCTATAGTGGCCATCAAGGTGAGAAACCAGACTGAAATGGAATACATTTGTCCAAAAACATGAATTTCCATAAAGCCAACATGTTGGAGCCAAGAGTACCAAACAAATACTTCGATAAACAAGTTTTTAACATTAAAGAGTGCATCCTGAACTCCAATTATCATACATACCGTATTATTGAAAGAATAAATGCTGCCAAGCATACACTAAAATAAATACTTGAAAATTTACTCTGTGGTGCACTTTAACTTTTGTTGGAATCACACTTTAGAGATTAAAAAAGTAATGACTATGCTAGCTGTCAGTATGTGAGAATTTATCCGGTCAAGAATGTACCATATACAAGTAATCAATTTTAGGAACATGTAATATACAAGGAATCAGATAAAAAATACCTCCTGATCACACCCCACTCAGCACGATTCAGCTTTGGAGGAAGAGTTCCCAATTTTGCATGGTTCAAGTACTCGACAAATTCATTTTTTGCAAACCATGGGAAATCAACTGCACTATAAAACCACTCAAATGCGCACCATCTACGTAATAAGGGTGAAGACAAGCCACGAATTAGCTCATTCTGTAATAAAAAAAGTAACGAATTAGCAGATATCTAGATAAGCCACAACCTACTTTTTACAATAGTATCAACAAAAAAATACTAAACCTTAATATCAGGCGCTCTATCTGGCATGTGTAACCACTTGTCAGCCCTCTCAACACCAGTAACATCAAGTGGCCCCCACCTTTTCTGGGCATTTTTTAGGTGCAACTTTCTCCTACTGATCCTTTTGGCAGGTAGATTTACCAAGTTAATGGAAGATATCTGTAGTACTGATTCACCCAGCCCTACATCAGTTCTGCTGTCCAATTCAGTACTAAAAGGATGCTCCTTCCCTTTGGACAATTTCCCTTGTTTTAGTAACTACAAAGTTCAAAAGCCAACTACATCTTCATCATAAAATGAAAAACCTAGCAATCAATATTAAAAAAATATAATAAAAATGGCGAATGAAATGATAGTGCAATCGTGTTTTGTTAAAAAAGTTTTCCAATTAAAACACAAAAAAGGCAGGGTGGTCGCACAAATTTAAAAGAAAAAAATCTTTCATTGAACACATACTTCAAACTTGAAAGGCTCAATTAAAGGTGGCTCCCTGTCCGTCTCAATTTCAGAACACTGCAACAAGGAACAAAATGATATAAATCATAGTAATGTTCCAACGACAGAAGTACAATGAGGCCTATCATGCTCAAAGAAAGTAATTTTAAACTATTCAAATGCCATATTGACAAGATATGACAGATGAAAATACTAAGATGGATCATGGATTTAAGGTAAAACATTAAGGGACTGCTTGTTGAACAATATTATAATACATCAGGTGGAAGTCATGGCAATCAACCATAAAAATCACAAAAAAAATACATACATTGGTTTGGACATGAACAAAGGAGAACTTTGTGTACAATTGTGAGGAGTATGCACTTTTATCATAGGTTAAAGAGAGGTAGAAAGAAAACCAAAAAAATGTGATGAAGGCAGTGAGAGATACAAGAAAATTTGAGCTGATACGCTCGCATTGAGAGGATTGGCACAATAGCATTGACATCTATGGCCTCAAACCCAAATATTTGGATTTAGGTGGATGATGATATTGATGATGATGATGAATCTAACTAGATGAAAAATACATAAATTTTGAACATTTAACTGGTCAAATGGATTTCTGGATCTTACTTTTCCACTCAACGGCTTCCTCTTTCGCTTCCAGGATTTACCGGCTGATAATTCACACAGCCGATTGAATTCAAAAACAGGATTCGTATCATAAGATTTCATATTTTTAACATTTTTTGAAGCAACACTCTCAGGTGCGCAGTAGAGTTTATCTTTCTTGTCCAAGCCTTTTGCTTTATCTCTTTTAGTTCGAGTGGAAACAACAACAGAAGAATAGGGTTTCTCATCCACGTTGGCATTTTCTCTCTCTTCCTTGACCTGCACAGATGACTCTGAGAAACAAAAAAAAAAGTCAATAGCTTAAAACTAAATATTAATCCCAAACATGAAAATAAAAGAAATTAAACCACCCACAAAGAAGGTTGGTGTAATTTCTCCCATGCTATTGTGTATATACATAACCCCGCCTTCTCTAGAAAAATATATGTGCATATCTCAAGATAGCCATTGATAGAAATCCCTCCTTTAGAAATAAAACAGACAGCCAGATAAAGAAAACAAAATCAAAAGTCTTTCTGAAAGAACAGTTCTTCCATGTGTCCCTACATACAGTTTTAAGATTTATGAAGCACATCTACAGATATAATATGTATATGTTCATCATAGCAATGTAAGCATTGTGAATTACAAAAAGCATATTTCATAGCCACCATGTCACACTACAGTTTGCCCTTCAATGCTTTGATTAACATAGAAGGTAAAAGCACAGTTAAAACGAACAAATATAGTAGGGCTTAAATAATGAAATTAACCAAAAACAAAATCATCAATTTCAAAAATATCAAAAGTTCACTTATTGTTTAAGTATTTATCTAGAACAATTAATATTGCTGAGTATGGGTATTGTGATCACCAGATTCAGCAGGGGATATTGTGGTCAAAATATTAAGAGGCACATCAGCTAAAGCTTGTAATGCATCCACAGCAGTGCTTTCATCTGAAAAACAGGTAGCCAGAAGTTTAACTCTTGAAGAAAAATCTCATAAATAGTTAGCAAATGATCATTTTAAAACTAAATCTTTTTAGATTAGTTAAAAGACTCAATGACAAAAAAAAGGAAATGCTTTACTCATAACCACGAACTTAAGAAGAAAGAGAACCTCCAGAAAAGATCAGTTTGCTTCTTCGCTTTGAAAATTGCGAAGACTGTCGATAGTTTTTCTTGTTAGTAACCTCGGCTTCAATTTCATCTTCGGTAGCTTTATATGCAAGACCTTCCTCAGTACCACTACAAGCTTCCCTCACATCAACATGAACATTATTGCCATAGTCTACACTCATTGGCTTCTGCACAAAATTTTTTTTTTCTTTTCTTGATCTGTATACTGCTCTTATGCCTCCTCTATCCTTAGAAAACTCCCCATTTTCCACTCCCCTACTTCCTAAACTATCATCATAGTAATCTTCTTCTGCAGTTGCCCCTCTGATCCTGTCGGAGACCGGCTCTTCTTCAACCTGAAATGAGTATAGTTAGGTCAATACAACCATCAAAAACTTTAATTGAGCTTGCCTCTCTGTATAAGTGCTCTGTGCATAAGGTGCCTGATAAACATTTTTACCAAAAAAAAAAGACAAGCCCATCATCACCTTTCTTCGTCCATTCAGAATGGAAGAGGTGACTCTTTTACTTGGCGCTGAAGCAGGTGGCCCACCCCTCTGTGAAGCCTCAGCTAATGCTAAGGCAGCACGAGCAACATCAAAATCTTCTGAATCAACCTCTGTTCTTAAATTTCGTTTACCATTTCGTCCAAAGTCAGCATAGCCATGTGAATATGACACAGGGAAACGTGGGGTGCGCTTACCAACTGCACGAGACCAATTACCTGCATTAACTAGTAGTTCCACAAGCACATGAGAGAACCAAATACAAGAAACAAACTATTTCACATTTCTGTTGCCACTAAATATCATCTTCAAGCTCTGATTGTCAAAATGACAAACTATAACAATAAGATTCTCATAAAAGTACCTCCAGACCGTTTCTTCTTTAATAGAGATAGGCAACCATTATTGGATGCAGCTGATTGATGTCGCAAGAGGTCAGGTAAAGATTTAGAGAAAGCTTTGCTCATATTGTTCAGCTTAGAATGTCCTTGACTACGATTCTGAGATTTCTGGGTAGCTGGCACTCCATCATTGCTCTCCTGATCGCTGTCACTTCCTTCCTGCCAAGTCAGTTCAAACATCAAATTTCCCGCATTTAAAGGACCATAATATCATGATGATCATTCAAAGAATGATCATTAAGCTGAAGCAATCCCAAGTATACGATAGAAAATAAAGAACAGAACAGGAAAGGCAAGGAACAAAACCAGACAATAAATCAAGTCACAGAACCAAAACAGAACTTTTAAATAGTTCATACCAAAATATTACAGTGATCTGTCATCATTGCTGTTAATCCAGCCACAGATGCTGTTCCTTCTGGAAGGGACAAATATGCCTGAAGTATTTATCATAAGACCAAATATCATACACAAAAGCAGATACACAAATTTTTTTTACTATAATCATTTACACAAAATCACATAGCCCACACCTAACTAAAATATATTACACAGTACACAGCAATATATATTTCAAACCAAACCACTTAACATATCCCCCAAATTTAGAACAAATATTTACTTATGCAAAGTATGCAACAAGTGTTGAAAATATTGAATGACTTCAAGCCTCACTTGATGGTAATCGCAAACAGATGGCCCAACCGGTACGGAAGTAATACTAGGCAATCCCTTTATTACTTTGATTGAACCGTTTGCAATAGATAATGAAGGAATCCATACCAATCTTACAGGAAAAAAAAATGAAATATTCAAATTAGAATTCCCTAAAAGAAAGACATTAATTTCCTCAATAAAGAAAAAATCTCTATTGAAAAATGGCCATATTAATTTCCTTAGAGAAGAAGTACAAATTTTTAATATTAAGAAAAGTATAGAAATACCATAAAATCAACAAAAAAATAAATTATTTCAAAAATTATTTGAAGAATAACTACGCAATGATCTCCCTTCTACTTTCTGGAAAAGAAAGAAATATGATGTCGCTCTTCCTTATGAAAAGACTTTCTATGAAAGTCAAATTCCTACAAAAGCTAGACCAATGTAAATGAGTAATGAATTAGTGACTTATTACCAAACTGAAATTCAAGACTTATTAAAAAAGAAATTAATTAGGCCTAATAAGTCTCCTTGTCTTGCTCAACATTCTATGTTTATAAGGCATCTAAAATTGAGAGAGGAGCCCCTAGGTTAGTCATAAGCCATTAAATAAAGTCCTTCAATGGAGTAGATATCCTATTCCGAATAAAAGAGAAATGCTCAAAAGACCGTATGAAGTAAAAGCCCATGGTAAATTTGATTTAAAATCAAGATTTACAGAAGATTCAAATCATAGAAAAAGATAGATACAAAACTGCTTTTAATATCCTGTTTGGACAATTTGAATGGAACATTATGCCTTTTGGATTAAAAACCTTACTTTTGAATTCCATAACATTATGATGATATTTTTAATCCTTATGTCCACATTATAATTGTCTATATTGATGTTGTATTAGTCTAAAGCAATAATAATGAACAACATTTTAAACATCTAGCCCAATTTCATAAAATTGCAAAAACCAATGGAATAGTTTTATCAAAAAAGAAAATAAACTTTGTTCAATCAAAGATAAGATATTTAGGACATGAGATTGAAAAAGGATGCAACCGTCCAATCCAAAGAGTCATTGAATTTTCTAGTAAATTCAATGATGAATTAAAAAATAAAACACAATTACAAAGGTTTTTTTAAAGTTTTAATTATGTATCTTAATTTTATAAAGAGTTTGCCACAGTTTATAAATTGTTATGGAAAAAGTTAAAGAAAAACCCTCCACCATGGACTGATGCTCATACTAAAGAAATCCAGCCTATAAAGAAAAAAATAAATAAATATTCCTTGCTTAAGTTTGTCCAATCCTAATGCTTTGAAAATTGTTGAAACTAATGCATCTAATTTAGGATTTGGAGGTATATTAAAACAAAATATAAGTAAAAAGAATATAATAATCAGAAACTATTCAGGTTTGTGGAAACCTCACAACAAAAGTATTCTACGATTAAGAAAGAAATGTTAAGTATTGTTAATTGTATGTTAAAGATTCAAAATGATCTTTTGAATCAAAAATTCCTACTACAAATTGATTGTAAAATTGCAAAAGATATTTTACAAAAAATGTTAAAAATCTAGCCTCTAAGCATATCTTTGCAAGATGGCAGGCCTTATTAGCCATTTTTTATTGACATTAAATATATCAAGGGCGAGTCTACCTCTCTTCCCGATTTTTTAACTCATGAAATTTTGAAGCGGATATAATGGAAGACAAGACTCAACAAAGTTGCAAAAATATCCCAATTAAAATGTACAATAAAGGTAAAAAATATTATGATCCTTATACTATTTCAGCGCCTAAACCCTCGAAATATGACCAATCTTCTACCAAAGGTCAAATGAGTCATTCATCTATCCCTAATCACTCTTATTAACAAATTAGCCTTTATATTAAAAAACCATTTTTACTGGCGTATGCTGTCTTGACAGAAATTTAGAAATCGCCCAAAATGAAAATCCAGTTTCATGTGCTCTACAATTTCTCCCTTGTTTTTCACATTTTTTGGTTACTAACAGGAAAACTAGATATTCTTATGAGCTTATTCTCCAACACACTAGATCCTGTATTTTTTCCCATAAATTTCATGGAGATGATCGTAATCACCATCAAAATCCATATAATTTTGAAAACTATGAATCATGCATTGCATATTCAAAAGTAATAATTAAAAAGTTATTTCATAAGAAGAATATAGAAATCCCAATGTCATAAGACGGATTATGAACTCTATACCACCTCAAGGTATCTCATACAAATTATTATTGGGATTATATTACTTCCTGTTCAACAAAATAACTCCAATAAACACTCAGTTTTTTCGTCTTGATTTACCTAAGTTAATTAATTTCTCATCTTAGTTTGCCCAATGGCTCCAAGATTTTGATCATGATTTCCTCCCTTATTTTATTAATACAAAATATGAGATATTTAACAAAAGGCATTTAGACTCCAAAAAATATAATGATACTTTTTCAGTTTCCTTGTGTTCTTTCATACCCCTTGGATACTTTCTTGGCGATACATTATTGGTGTTGAAAATGGTTATCCTATACTTGCTCAACAAATCTAAGTCAGATGGTGGGATAAGTTCAACTCTCCGATCAATCTTGATCTCTTTGAATCATGTTCTTCCAATCCATAAAAATCCAAAGAATCAACTTCCATGAAGTCAGCCATTACAACCGACTCGGTCACTATGCCAACTCAAAAAGAGTCAGCTTCCATGAAGTCAGACATTGTGTTAACATCATCCCCACCAATGATGTATATGTCCCCAACTCTCTTTGTAGTACCGTCAAAAAAAAGAGCCACACCTAAATGAAACAGAAGTTTTGCAAAAGGCTCAACAACAATTATTGCCTCCTTCTCCCATAGTAATGAGTCAACATGATATTGATGACATTCTTACGGCAATTATGTCCACTCCATCTCCTAGGTCATGGTCAGGAAGTCGATTTGCCAACAAATTTTCTAAGTTGTTTCTATTGTTGACATAGAAGCCATAATTCAAAATCATGTCCAGATAAGCCTATTGTTTCATCATCTACCACATCATTTGCTCATGATGTCACTACTCACGTCACATCACTACTCGCGACATCTACTTACAACATGATTCCGTCATCAAGTTACCCGGTCACCTCTTACCTACTTGGTTGGTCATCCTTTTGAAGTCTATAAATCCTCATTTCGACCCAAAAAGGAGGATAAGTTTTGAGATCCGAAGTTTTCTGAAATCCCTAGGCTACACTCTCTCTTTACTCTCAGCCTCTCCAACTTCCTTACACTCCTCTACCCAACACGTCTGTTTGAACTTTACCTCTTCTTAACCATTGTAAGATACCACATCTATGTATAAGTGTGTGTAAGTTTGATTTGAGTGTTTTAGTGTGTATTTGAAAATTAGTGTGGACCTGTAAAGGATGTCTGACTTAAAGACTTCACAGGTGCTTAATTGTAAGCCTTAAGTTTGACTTGTAAGTTTGTTTAAGCTTATCATCTGTAAAATACTCTTAAATCAATGAAAGTTTATCTTGAAATCTAGAGGTCCTTCAGTTATACAACAGAAGATGGAACACTAATTCCCTCACTCAAATTACTCGAAGACTTTTCTTTTTTATTCAGTTATATTACTAAACCCCTCAAGTTATACTTCTTAGATGAGGATTTTAAATTTCGATTAGTTAAAACTGATAACTGATAACCCCTCAATGATTACTAGAGGTGGAAAATTTACAATTCAATTCAGTCTTTGCATTTCAATAAGTCTTTACAATTCAGTACAATTTCTATTTTATGTTATTTATATAATTCTGATATTATTTTGGATTATATATGTTAGCTTAATCCATATACTTCGTTTTCATATATGTTTGTTATTACTTAGTTGCTTCATATTAGCCAAAAAACAAACAATTAAGCTGTTTAGAACTGTAAAATTATTTTAAATCAAAATTTTCTTCCTGTGCTCTCTTTACAATCATCATAAGCTGCTCAATTTTTGCATAATCATTGTGTAGTTTGTTTATTTGGGTCATTTATTGGTATACATACATACATACATACATACATACATGCGTACATATATATAATTAATTTTGAGTCAAGCCCAAGTGAGGCCTAATTTGTGGCGCACCCAAGTTTAAAAAAAAATACTTTTTTTCATAAATAAAGTGCCAGGTTTTGGAGTATTTATGATCAAAATAATATATAAGTCCAATATATAGGCAATTAGATCAAAATAATATATAAGTCCAATATATAGGCAATTAGATTCCTAGTCATTTGTCCTCAAGTCCTCATCATCTAGAGCACAAATACATTTCTTTTGAAGAGCTGAAAACAAAAAAATGCACAAAAAAAAACTTACCATTTTTAAGATGGCAACTATAACCATCTACACCTAGCTAAACATATAAAGCACACACAACAAATTATACTAAAAACTGAAAAAGACTTACATCATAGACCAAAGCGGCAAGTTCTTTGACCAAGTGTCTTACTCATGGAATTCAATTGTAAGAGGACCATTTTTAAGATGGCAACTATAACCATCTACACCTAGCTAAACATATAAAGCACACACAACAAATTATACTAAAAACTGAAAAAGACTTACATCATAGACCAAAGCGGCAAGTTCTTTGACCAAGTGTCTTACTCATGGAATTCAATTGTAAGAGGACCATTTTTAAGATGGCAACTATAACCATCTACACCTAGCTAAACATATAAAGCACACACAACAAATTATACTAAAAACTGAAAAAGACTTACATCATAGACCAAAGCGGCAAGTTCTTTGACCAAGTGTCTTACTCATGGAATTCAATTGTAAGAGGACCATTTTTAAGATGGCAACTATAACCATCTACACCTAGCTAAACATATAAAGCACACACAACAAATTATACTAAAAACTGAAAAAGACTTACATCATAGACCAAAGCGGCAAGTTCTTTGACCAAGTGTCTTACTCATGGAATTCAATTGTAAGAGGACCATTTTTAAGATGGCAACTATAACCATCTATGCCTAGCTAGAAATATTAAGTACACACAACAAATTATACTATAAAATGAAAAAGACTTTCATCATAGACCAAAGCCACTAGTTTTTTGACCAAGTGTCTAACTCATGGAATTCAATTGTAAAAGGACATTAAAATGAAATTAAATGAACAATTTAATCATACTTAATCATCTCAAGACAAGCAATACAAATAATGCAGCCTGCTCTTACACAGAAATATGAATCTTTCAAGTTTGTGCATGGCCCACCTTATTCATATTGTAAAGAGCCTCAACCATATCTACAGATCTATGACGCACAGCCCCTGCAACCTAAATTCATCAGAAACCAAGAGCAACCAAGAAAAAGCATCAGATAAATATGTCTATATATTATGCATTGACAGTTGGATTGCACAAGCAAGGAAAGAAAATGGATGGAACATCATAAGCTGGCAAAGATGAAGATGATGTTAGCAACTATAAAATAATAATAATAATAACTAAAAATTATAATAACAACAATAATAATGCATTATCATGTGAGTGTTTACTAAATGTTTGAAAAACGAATATCAACATAATCATTATTTCAGCAATCAGCTGCAAGCCCAAGACTTGTGACTGTAATAGTATGAATCAATTGCAAGTTTGCAACAGTAACTATCAACCAATGCAACTAAAACTGACAAGACACTCAAACCAGACAAACACACATTACAAATGCATGCTTGAAGAATCATTCAAAAGTAGAGTTATAACTATTGCTCAACCTTCTTCCAATCCTTCCCATACTTGCGATATGCTATGTAAAAACGCTCAAGGTCTTCCTTACTCCATGGAGAGCCCAACATATCAGATAATTTCCTCTTCTGCGGCAAAGAAAACTGCTTAGTAGATGTACACATCAAATACTACATGCTCAACTGCCAAAAAAACAGCATACAAAACAAAACAAAGATAACAAAAACAAAAATGGGAACTTAAACTCCACATTGTTGGCAACTACAGAGACTGAGCTGATTGTGAGAATTATAATACAACTTCATGAACAAATTTCACTATCAATCAGCCAAAAGAATAACCTTCAATCCAAAAACCAAACCGTACCAGCTAATTCCTCTTCAACAATTTTGGACATAAACTGAGCCCCTTTCTGTATAAGATATAATAAAATAACAGTTGGTAAAAAAAAATTAATATCACCAGTTTCTTGATACAAATATAAACAATATATTCTACATTATCAGTAAACTGGTCAAATACATTTTAAATATGTTAATCATTAGCTTGCCCTCTAACCATTACATCATCCAATCCAGAGCCCAGCAGCTCAAGATTGTATTCACTCTCAGTCAACACAAAAAAGGATAAATTAATGATCTCGTTAATACAAGTAAATGCATTACTATCTAATGAATCCAACATAATTTTTCAGTTTAGAACTTGCGAATACCCGACACTACATGAATATCATCCACACCTTATCTCTGTTTGTCAAAGACAAGGTGTTAGAATGGATTTTGTGTCTCCCACTTGATGATTGATTTAATATCAAAATTGAAGAGAGAGGGGCATACACAAACAAATTCAAGCGCTTACATGCAGTTGGATTGCTCTCCAAACGCAAACCCCTAAACCATAATCGGATAACAAAACTGCATGCATGTAACTAATCACAAACTTGCAACAACCTTTCAACCAATCACACACTTGCATGCAGCAAACAAAAACAAACCACGACTAAATAAAGTGAAAAGATACCTCCAAGATACTTACACGCTTATTTTTATTAGAAATTCCCTCGTTCTTGTCAGAAGACTCCTGGCTTAGTTTAGACGGTCTCCTGTTTGCAACTCGAGACTTTTTGGACGAAGCCATCAAGAAACCGTAGAAGAGAAGTCCACAAGGTCTGAGGAATTTCCAAGAATGCAAGATCAAAAGATATCAAACAACAACAACAACAAGAACAAGCTTAATTTTGAAAGTAAAATAG
>JAVDBV010059909.1:0-18960 GCA_032619315.1 Piper longum
ATACGCGGTTATGTGCTGCATTTTGATGCAACACCTAGGATACAAATCCAATATATATATATATATATATATACACACACACACACACACACGTATACATATTTTCCTAGATTTTGGTTTTAACTATGCTTAGTGTTCAAGAGGTTTCACATTTTTATTGAGTTTTATACATAGGTTTGATTGCTTTAGATAATTTTTAACTTATATTTTGATTTAGTTAATTTTTGTAATGTATTAGTTTTTAATTTATTTTTATTCATCTTGAAGGACACATGGTCATGATCGAATAAACAAAGAAGACTGTGTGGGGATTGGGTGAGAAAGCAATGGAGAAGATGAGTTACTGATTGAGTGTCGCAGTGTTGAGTGCCTAGATTATGAGTGTCGTGGCACTTGAGGACGAAAAAATCAATAATATATTGAGCGTTGCAGTGTCGATTGTTTTGAGTATAAATGTCGCAATGTTGCAAAAATTGTGAAAAATTGAAATCTTCAATGTCATGACGTTGTATGTCTCGAGAATGAGTGTTGTGACACTAGAGCGACGTAAGAAAAATAATATAAGTGAGTGTTGCAATGCTGGAAGCGAATGCCTTGGCATTGATACGAAATTATAGATAATTACGAATTTGAAGAACCAACTTCTACAATGAAAACTTAATTATTTCCAACTATAAAAGGGTTATTTACGCACGAATTCAATAGAGATATTCACATCTATTTTTTCATTTTTTTGGAGGTTCTTTTAATGGGTTTTGGTCTTCTAAAGGCGGATTCTCAAAGAAGAAATGGAAGATTCAAAGAAGTAAGAGGAAACTTGTTACTGTTTTAAAAACCAATTCATAATAATTTTTCTTCTTTTCTTTCTTTGGTTTATTGTATTATTGCTATGAATTTTTCAAATACTCTTTTTACGGTTTTATTTTCTTGTTTTATGGAGTAGATTTAATTATGCTAGAGAGGAGATGGAATTTAGACCAAGGACTTATAGTTATATTGATTGAAATTTAATTATTATTTTCTTCATGAGAGTTGTATTTTTCTGTATTTAATACTTTTATTTATTTAGTTAATTGTTGAAGCATAATAACATTTGGAGAAAAGTTATGTTAAATAATTAATTGAATGATAAATTGATTACACTTTGTGTTCGGAGGATCTATAAGGTACATCTATAAATTGAATACAAGTGTCATATTAAGAGTTGTAGGAAGTTTATGGGGTCAATTTAAATCATGTACCGAAAGAGGTGTTTAATAGTAAGGAAATTATGAAGCTTAATGCGTATTAAATTAAATTAATGAAGGGTAGTGCACCGAAATGAGTATCGAGCATTAAAAAGATTTAATATAGTAATTAGTACACAGAAAATAGGAATTCTACCCTCTCATGAAGTGTAATAATTAATTATATGATTATAATTATTTTGTCAATAAATTAGTTTAAGGTGATTTAATTCTCTAACACATTATTCGCATATTGAGAAAATTAATGTAATGACTCACCCCAAAATGCAAATAGGGCTAAGTTATTTCTTTAAAAGTGATTAATTATAATTATAGTCCATTTTCACTTTTAAATATGATCTTATCCTAGTAGGTATTAGATATGAGGCTAAGTTGATAGATTTCATAATCCACTCACCTTAAAAAATTTCGTCCCCAAAATTCCTACACTTGGCCCCATGCCTGGCAACCTAGCCTACGTCTTTAATCCAAGTCACTATTTATAACAGAACCAAGTTGCTCTGATACTATCGGTAATGACTTAGCCGAAAGTGCAACGTAATATGCCTAAATTATTTATTTAAAAGTGGTTAACGGAGTTAAAGATATATAATCTATTTCCACTTATAAACAGAATCTTATCCCAGTAGATATTAGATGTGAGACTAAGTTGAAAGATCTCACAATCAAATTCTTAGAATAAACTCTTGGCTTCTTTTTATTTTATTTTAGATTAGAATTTAGATAAATAAAAATATAAAAAATTCATTTTCTCTTGCTTTAGATAATTTTGTTTCAAAATTTTAATTGAGTAAATAACTATTCTATGTGTGAACGACACTCAATTTATCATTATATTACTTGATCACAACGGGACACTTACCATTATAATAAATTTGGATGAAAAACAAATATTTTTTATAGGAGTTGTGACCAAATAAAGATTCTTAAAAATTTTCTCAGGTAAATGAATTGTATTATAATTTAAAATGCCATCTTCAGTTCAATTAGAGTTCCAGTTAGTTTAATTAGAAATTATCTCAGTTGTTTTGTATATTTAAATTAAAATTTATTAACTAAGATATTTGAATTTAGGATGAGATTTCCTACAAGACAAAATTCTTATATGGCAAAACTTTGTACTATTAATTAGATTTATGACAAATTTTAGTTGTTTTTTAGTTAGACAAAAATGTCATCTATGTGCGCTTATGATAAAAATATACTCTAATTTTGTAAATAAACCCTAGTTAATAGTGAAATAAATTATACTAATATGATACCTTAAATTTTGACAAAGTTTAAAGATAAACTTTAATTGAATGAGTAGACTGATTATGATAATTTGATTTATTTTTCTTATTTGTTGTATTTAAGTTGGTCAAATCTCCTACTTTTCATCATGTGTGAATTTTAGAAGTAGATTTGATGAAATAAATATAATATAAACAATTAGAATTCAATTTTTTTACAAAATAAATTTGACATAAATCCAAGTTAGCCAGCTTTTTTTGGTAAATTTTAATCAAGTCAATTGTATGACTCTATATCAAGCGAATCGCATAGTTTTAAATACGGTGTCACTTTGGTAACCAAATTTATAGCCGGCATGAGGTATATGTAGTTCAACTAGATATTAAATTATTTATAAAATATATCATTAAATGTTAAAAATGTATCTTATCATAAATATTTTATTAAATAATGGTTAAAATACAAGATTTTCAACACAAAACCAATTTTTTGTGAAAATTTCACTGTACAGAACCGATTACATAGTAAAATGACAAGAAAGTTTAAATCGTACAAGATTGGAAGGTGGTACACTATATATCAGGTACAACCTAGTTGTACGATACCATATTAAAAGTTAAAAATGATGATTAACTGTATAAATTTGATATCTTGAGTTTCTTTTTGAGTCCAAATACTTAAAAGCCTTTATGATCAAATAGATGGTATTACAGATGGTATTACTCCTTTGAAAATGATGACTTGTGTATAGTAAACCATATAAATTATTATTTTTTACTAAGAAAAAATATTATTAATATTACTTTTTACAAATGTCATGGTATTGCTAAGTAAATGAGCAGAATCAAAGGTGGTGTGTGTAGGGGTGGGCGTCACTGGGTCGGACATTGGATAAGGCATTATCTATATTCGTCCACTTAGCCTCGGATAAAAAGCCAGTCGTCCAGAATCAAAATTCTTTGGTTAAGTTGGTCACGGTTAGACCCGATCAAAATTTTGTTAATATAAAAAATTATTTTCATATCATATTTATTTTATTATCTAAATATTTTTTTCATTATAAATATTATTTTTTTCTCACAAACAACAAATATCTTATTTATATAATCGTTATCTCTTTTATTTTTTTAGTTTCTCTCATCTCAATTAGTATAAAAATTAAAATCATTTTTTAAAAAATATTTGAATAAAAAAATATTATATTACAATGGGAAACTTCAAAAAAAAGATTAATAAGAAATTTACGATTAGATGTGGGTCAAACAAGTACTCTATTGGAATTAAAAGTTCATCAAGTATTCCTCTTATTGGAGGCATATATAGGAAATTGTAATGAGTAAAGAAGTTAATTATTGAATGTTCATCAAATGACTCAACATGAACTGATTTGGAGAATTATTTGGATGAACCAATTATTACTTTTGTAAATGGAATAGATGAGTAATTTAATATATTATCATGGTAGTGATTAAACATAGTAAAATATCATATTTAAAAAAAACTACTTAAGATATTTTAAACATTCATATGTCAACCCTTGAATTAGTATTTAGTATTAGAGAACAAATAATTGATTCAACCTTAAATAGTTTAAGCCCAAAAACTCTTAAAGTTTTGATACGTGCCCAAATTGGTTGAAGAGTGAATTTAAAATAATTTATATTTTATAGTCATGTATTTTTTATTTTTGATATTTTTTTAACATATACTTTTCTCTTGCTTCTATAATTTTTACTTGTAGATAAACAACCAAGTTCATCGTCAATTTTGTTTGGAACAATAAATATTAAAGAATTAAAAGATATTGATGATTGTGTTGATAGAAATAATATTCCAACATCTTCGTATTTATAATCAGCATGTGAGAATGTTATATTTAATTTTTTTCCTTTTAATATTTGTAAAATATTTATATAAGTAATTAATTTTTTTGTAATTCTTTCGTATAGGTGAACTACATTGTATGAAAAATCAATTATTAAAATATTTTGTTTTAGAATTATATGTAATATTGGACTATACTTTGATGTCAAAAATTATTTTAAAGTTTCTATACATTAATTGTTTTTTGTTTGACTTGAAAATATATATGAGCTAAATTTTAAAAATTTAATAAATTATAATAGTAATTGAGAGTATTCTAAGTGTGTAGAGTAAGTGGTTAGTTATAAATCTTGATATAAATGTGTTGTTCAAATTTCTTAAATATAAGGATAATTTTTTTTTATTTTTTTCTATGTAAGTTATTTTAGATATTAAATATCAATTTTATATATAACTATAATTAATTTTATTATATGTCATGATTTAAATTTTTTATAAAATATAATATTAACCTCGTAAATAATAAAGGCATTATATATATTTAATATATAATTTCTTTTTATTAGATCGAATTTAGTCGGTCAAATTTGTCGGACGTCCGTGGCCGACAGCACCCGTAGGCGTGAGCAGTTAGCTGTAGGCTAATCAACGCCTCCCTCGTCTTCGTCTTCCTCCTCCCGTCAATCTCCGGCGGCTGCGGCGGTGGAGGAAGACGCGAAGAACAGGTGAGATTCGATTCCTTCACTACTCCTTCCTATGTTTTCCGGCAAACCATGGATGGGTTGATAGAATAAAGACGTTGACCAAAAACTTGTGCCAGTCTTTAGAAGATTTAGTTGTAGACGAGCGATTCTATAGCAAGTGTTTTTTTGCTGTTTTCGTCTTTGCATAGCTAGCTTGAACCTTGTTCTTTGATTACTGTAAGTTTACTTCTTGACATTTTTCTTCCTTTTTGTATGGAATAATTCGTTCTTGTATTTCAATTTTTTTTAAAAAATTATGGAGTTGCTATGTTTGAGTTGTTGATTTGTTCAGCTGATTGGATTCATGGTATTTTGCACATCATGACATATGAATGTTGGAGGATAGGAGATCGATTTTATTAGAAGTTCTGTAAGTCTTGGCATTTACCAATTTAGCAGTTATTGAAAAATATGAAATCTTGTTCTATGAACTGTGATTTTACGAAATGTGTATGGCTTGCTTGAGTTCTATGATCTGTTTAGCTGTTTGACTGTATGTCTTTGTATGCCATTTTTTTATTGAAACTTCTACAATTCTTTAGATTTTACCCATTTAGTTGTTATTGGAAATATGAAATCAGATCGTCTGCAATAGTGATTTTACTGCAAGTATGCTTCTTTTTATCTTTGCATAACTTACGGTGCAGATTATCAATTCCATCTGTTGCTTGCTACTACGACTACTAGAATACATCAATGGGGAGTATTACAGATGATAAATTCAAGTTTTGTATAGATAGAGGGGGTACATTTACAGATATCTATGCTGAAGTACCGGGTCAGTCTGATTGTTGTGTGATGAAGCTCTTGTCAGTAGACCCTTCAAACTATGATGATGCTCCGATTGAAGGGATTCGAAGAATTCTTGAAGAGTATGCTGGAGAGAAAATTCCAAGGGACGCCAAGATCCCTACTGAAAAGATTGGATGGATAAGAATGGGAACAACAGTAGCTACAAATGCTCTTTTGGAGAGGAAAGGGGAAAGAATTGCTTTATGTGTGACTCAGGGGTTTAAAGATTTGCTGCAAATAGGAAATCAAGCCCGCCCAAATATTTTTGACCTCACAGTTTCAAAGCCTTCAAATCTTTATGAGACGGTAATAGAGGTTGAAGAGAGAGTTGAACTCGTCCTTGATGGAGAAGATAAAGACTCAAGCGACTCTAATAATAATCTTGTTAAAGGAATATCGGGTGAGCTTGTGAAAGTGGTGAAGCCTCTTAATGAAGAATCCTTAAAGCCGCTACTTTCTGGTTTATTGGATAAAGGAATAAGGTGTTTGGCTGTTGTATTATTGCATTCCTACACTTTTCCTGACCATGAAGTACGTCTGGCAAATTTAGCAATGAGTTTGGGTTTCAAACATGTTTCCATATCTTCTTCATTGACTCCAATGGTTCGAGCTGTTCCTAGAGGCTTAACAGCCAGTGTTGATGCATATTTGACTCCCGTAATTAAGGAATACTTATCTGGATTCATATCAAGGTTTGATGAAGGGTTAGAGAAGGTGAATGTTTTGTTCATGCAGTCAGATGGAGGTCTTGCACCTGAGAGCAGATTTTCAGGCCACAAGGCTGTCCTTTCTGGCCCAGCAGGTGGAGTCGTAGGCTACTCACAAACTCTTTTTGGCTATGAGACCACAAAACCCCTCATTGGCTTTGACATGGGAGGAACATCTACTGATGTAAGCCGCTATGATGGAAGCTATGAACAAGTACTTGAAACGCAAATTGCTGGTGCTATAATTCAAGCACCTCAACTAGATATAAACACAGTTGCCGCTGGTGGTGGTTCAAAACTCAAGTTTCAATTTGGAGCTTTTCAGGTAGGACCTGAATCCGTAGGGGCTCATCCAGGTCCTGTTTGTTACAGAAAAGGTGGACAGTTGGCAGTTACAGATTCTAATTTGATCTTGGGAACTGTCATTCCTGATTATTTCCCTTCCATCTTTGGCCCACATGAAAACCAAACATTGGACAAGGACGCTACTAGAGAGGAATTTAGGAGGCTAGCGGCTGAGGTAAATGCACACAGAAGGAATCAGGATCCATTGACCAAAGACATGACAATTGAAGACATTGCTCTTGGATTTGTCAATGTGGCTAATGAAGCTATGTGCCGCCCTATCCGACAATTAACTGAAATGAAGGGTTATGAAACGAGGAACCACACACTTGCTTGCTTTGGAGGTGCTGGACCGCAACATGCTTGTGCCATTGCTAGGTCATTGGGCATGTCTGAAGTTCTTATTCATCGCTTCTGTGGAATCTTAAGTGCTTATGGTATGGGGTTGGCTGATGTTGTTGAAGAGGCTCAGATGCCATATGATGCGGTTTATGAACCTTTATCTGTTTTGGAGGTGTCTAACCGTGAATCAGTACTAATTCATGAAGTAAAGACAAAGCTTCGTTTTCAGGGATTTTCAGACAACAACATAACTACAGAGTCTTATCTAAATTTAAGGTATGAGGGTACAGATACAGCAATCATGGTGAAGAGACAAATTGAAGGAAGTGATAATGATTTTTCTGTTGAGTTTGAGGCACAATTCCAGCGTGAATATGGATTTAAATTGCAAAATAGAAAAATTCTCATTTGTGACGTGAGAGTTCGAGGTATAGGGGTGACAAACATTTTGAAGCCCCAACCACTACAACTACGTACAGATCATCCAAAATCAGAAGGCAAATACAAAATCTATTTTATAGATGGATGGCACGAGACACCGCTATTTCTACTTGATAATCTGGGCTATGGACATGTCTTGACAGGACCAGCTATTATTATGAATGGCAATAGTACTGTCATTATTGAACCAAATTGTATAGGAAAAATTACCCAATATGGTAACATAAAAATTGAAATCAGTTCTGTTCCAAGCATAGTGAAAGTTGCAGGTAAAGTTGCCGATGTTGTTCAGCTTGGAATATTCAATCACAGGTTTATGGGTATTGCTGAACAAATGGGTCGAACTCTCCAAAGAACATCCATTTCCACTAATATCAAGGAAAGGCTTGATTTTTCTTGTGCTTTATTTGGACCTGATGGTGGCTTGGTTGCAAATGCTCCACATGTGCCTGTGCATCTGGGGGCCATGTCCAGCACTGTATGCTGGCAGCTCAATTACTGGGGTGATAACCTACATGAAGGTGATGTCTTAGTTACAAACCATCCTTGTTCTGGTGGGAGTCATCTTCCAGACATTACAGTCGTTACCCCTGTTTTCAACAATGGAAAAGTGATTTTTTTTGTGGCAAGCAGAGGTCATCATGCAGAGATAGGTGGCATTACTCCAGGAAGTATGCCACCTTTCTCAAAATCCATATGGGAAGAAGGGGCAGCAATAAAAGCTTTTAAATTGGTAGAGAAAGGTATTTTTCAAGAGGAAGGGATCATCAATTTACTCAAGTGCCCTGGATTGGATGAAGTTTCGGGTTTTCAAATTCCTGGAACTCGCAGGATCCAAGACAATCTATCTGATCTCCGTGCACAAGTTGCTGCTAACCAAAGAGGAATAACGCTTATCAATGAGCTCATTGAACACTATGGTCTGGGTACAGTGCAGTCTTACATGACCCACGTTCAGACAAATGCAGAAGCGGCAGTAAGGGAAATGCTGAAATCAATGGGTCATTCGCTTGACATTACCAAGGAAGTGGTGGATGGGGTGGTTACAATTGAAGAGGAAGACTATATGGATGATGGCTCTGTCATTCACCTTAAACTTTCCTTAGACACCCAAAAGGGTGAAGCAACCTTTGACTTTGGTGGCACTAGCCCTGAAGTGTATGGAAACTGGAATGCTCCTGAAGCAGTGACGAAAGCAGCAGTTATTTACTGCCTTCGTTGTTTAGTTGATGTCGACATTCCACTAAATCAAGGGTGTTTAGCTCCAGTGAAAGTCTTCATCCCAGAAGGTTCTTTCCTTTCTCCGAGTGATAAGGCTGCTGTAGTGGGTGGTAATGTGCTTACATCTCAAAGGATCACTGATGTGATCCTAACTGCATTTCAGGCTTGTGCATGTTCCCAAGGATGTATGAACAACCTCACTTTTGGGGATGACACTTTTGGTTATTATGAAACAATTGGGGGCGGATGTGGGGCAGGGTCAACTTGGGATGGGACCAGCGGAGTGCAGTGCCATATGACCAATACAAGGATGACAGACCCGGAAATCTTTGAGAAGAGGTACCCAGTCATTTTGCACAAGTTTGGGATTCGTGAAGGCAGTGGAGGCGCCGGAGTTCACCGAGGCGGTGATGGGATTGTGAGGGAAATAGAATTCCGGCGCCCAGTTGTGGTCAGTGTGCTTTCCGAGCGGCGAACTCATGCACCAAGAGGATTAAAGGGTGGGAGTAATGGTTCTCGTGGATATAACTACTTGTTAAAGAGAGATAAGCTCAAAGTTAATCTTGGAGGCAAGAACACAATCCACATCAATTCTGGAGAAATTATTCAGATTTTGACACCAGGTGGAGGTGGATGGGGCCGACTTTCTGAATAATCTGCTTTCCGCCTTCTGTGATGGATACTGAAATCTCCCAGCTTTTCAAAAAAATTATCTTGATATGATTTTGGCTTTAAATTGGCTTAATAATGAGATAAACATTTGGAAGTTGTTTATGATCTACATATTGAGAAATTGATGAATAAATGCTATTTTCCCTTCATATTGAGAGTACACTTATTTCAAGTAGCAGTTTATGGTATGAAGTATGAATGATTACAAAGGCATAATCTCCTTGGAACATTCTTATAATCATTTTTGTAGTTTGCATGATGAGCTGATTAGAAGAAACTTATATTAGCTAAAGCTAGGTTCCATGATTGAGCTCCTCGATGAATCACCTCAAATTCGTGTCAAGAAATAGGAAGATTATGCAAGTGTAGATGTGAACAAAACTGCTAATTGCTTTATTATTATACAGATTGTAAGTAAACACGGACACAATCGATTAATCGATCGTTTTTTCTGAGAGTGCAATGCTTGTCTAATGCACTACGTCTAATTGGAAAGTTTATTTTCTCAAAGTGTGTAATCACTTTATTGGTTTCTTTTGTACATTCTATTCACCTAATTTTTTACAGGACTTTGACAAGATTACACGTGGTGTACAAACAAAAAAATAACAATCAGGTACTAGACTTATTTCATATGTGACTTGAAGCTTTTTTTTTCTTTTTGAACATGGTCGTATGATATTTTGTGGCTTGCTTGTCAGACAAAAACTTGATGTGAATTTAGTTTTGCTCCTGCTTGATTCCCATAAGGAAACAGTTAACCTTCTTTTCCTTGCATTGGAAGATGATGAGCTATAAGTAGGGAAGCATTGGATAGTAGACATATGAAGAGTAATGCAAGCTTTCTTTCTGCGCCATGGCGCAGCTTTCACTAAATTGTGAAGCCAAAAGCTAATATCATATTAATGGACCATATAGTATCTGTGAATATATAATATTGTGTAGTATTAGTAGAATGAACATGAACTAGAGATGAGTATATGCAGGGGAAGGTTGAGAGTGAAGAAGTCAGTTTCTCAAACATGCAGGCTGCAGTTGACTCATGATCTTCCTCTTTCATTGTATGCCTCCACTTGACAGTTGGTTATGTTTTTATGGGGAATAGAGGTGATTTTTGGTGCCACTTATACTTAATAGCTGTATTAGTCATGGTAATTCACTGTGAACTGCATGTATGACATGGGTTGAGAGAAAATTCTGAGTAGCAAGATGAGCCCAATATGTCTTTTCCACACCTTTTCAGATTCTTTGTTGGTGCTATGCCACTGAAAAGCATGAAAGTGGCATGCTTTGCATCAGAACATTGTTGAGTTCTTTTTGCAGAAACTCTGGGTTTCACAACCCAAATGGTTGATATCCTGTTACAAAAAAATGGCTGATATTTTTTTTTTTTGTAACATTAAATCATACTAATGGCAAAGCAACATGCCATTGATACTTTATTTTTAGGAGAATTCTGTTTAAGGTTGTACTGTTAGTCGTTTTAGTATTGTGCTTGCACACGGAGAAGATGTGATGTTCATTGTTGGAGCATTGTGGTGTTCTCTTTCCTTTTACAAATTTTATTATGTAACATTGGTTCTGCTGATGGCAATAGACGACGTGCCATTGGTATTTGTACTATGTTATGAAAGGAATTGCACTTACTGGTTTGCTAGGATAAATTTATTGTTGGGCATTGTGGTCTTCTTTCTCCTTCCACAAACTTTATATCTAATATAGAATTTTGTTATATTCTTAATTGCAGTTCTAAAAATAAATTCTAATAAATTAGCTTTATTTGTGAGAATGCCATATTATCCAGCAACTTAAAATTTTCGATTTTCTGTGTTTGTACTTGTTTGTTATATTCCTGGAGGAATTTTCTGAACTGAAAATTTTCTTTTACAGCATATTTCAACTTCATATGCAGGTCTAGCGTTATTACAGCTGCTTTAGTAGATGCATGAACGAGCTATTAGATACTGATTTTAGCCCGAGCACAAAAAAATCTAAGGATACGATTGCAGCAATGCTTAGATGGTGATTTTTTTAACAACTTCTTTGCTTACGAATGATCAAGCTATCATATGTTTGCCATTTTTGGGTTTATGTTCTCATGCAATTTATTTCATACGAGATTTATTATTTATCAAGAATTTATTTATCTTTGAGTACCGATAAAAGGGTTCAATAAAATAGAAATATTATTATTATGCTTCATGTTTTAGGTTGTGCCAGGTCAATGGTGAGTTACATCGATCTTGCAGTGTAACATTGAAAAATAAGTTTGTGAAATTCAGTAGAATTAAATTTATAGACTTTTGGTTTTTAAATGCTTTTTTACATTCAATTTGACAACTAAGTTTAAAATTCCGAACCTCTGTGGCAGGTGTCTCTACTTGAAAAGCACAGCTGTACAGCATCAAAATTGCACTTAAAAGCCACGAAGGTTTAAGATGTTTCTGGAGGCTTTGATAAATTTTCTGCTAACTTATGTCACTGCATGTTACTTATTGCCTTTTTTCTATACATGTTTTGCCATCACTTCAATATTATTTAGACCTATAAATGTTTTTTTTTTTACCTCTGAAGGAGCACCAGCTTTTGAAAGATTGAAGAAGAAATAAAAAGAAGCGACCTTCACAAGGAGATGACTGTTCTTTGTTATCTGCGGCCACAACCTTTTCTCTTCTCAGTAAATCATGTGGGAATGATATGCAGCCAACAAAACTGTTATTTGTTGATGGACAGGGCATGAAAAAATTTTGGCGGCAAAAGGTGCTTCTTCCTTGAAATGCAGCATAAATATAAGTTGCACTGACCGTGACATGCAAAATGTAAAAATTGTGCGACAGAGGCGAAAAGCAGGTAATGGTATTTTGCCGAAACAATGTTCACACTAGTTTTTACATATATGCAAATCGTTTTTATTATGGAGGAAATGGTGTAAGATATTTCCATGTCTAATTGTTTTGTGATTGTTAGTTATTGTTTTGTGATTGTTATTATGCGTTTCAGATTTTTTTAATTAAACATTATTAAGATTCATAGCCTGTAAATTGGCTTGCATTGTCTCATTGTGGTTCGCATTAACATCCAGTGGATGAGGACACAGGAAGGGCATTGGAAAAGATGAGAACTGGAAGTGTGTAAAAATTTTATTGTTTTCCACCATAAAATTTTTAATTTTCACTTGCATGCAATTTACCTTTTCATAATTTCTTTCACAGGATGAACATAATCCACATTCGGAGTTGATACTTAGTGCTCGCTAGAAAATGTCATCAGTGTTGGATCACTTAAACGGAAATGGGGAAATTCTTCCATCAAAATTTCTGGGGAACTAGTTCTGCTTCCGTACACCATTCAGCTGGAAGACTTATCAACGTGTCAAAAATGGAGAAGTGATACTCTGTCTACTGTTGCTGATGTATATACTGCTATTGGATGTCCCAGTGTATTTCGCCTGAGGTTTGAACTTGTTTGCTGCTACACTTTTCTACGTTTCAATCAATGGCCACTAAAGTTGTAATCTCATCTTACATTGTTAATTTTGTGAACTAAGTACTTCTTAACAATTCTTTCTTGTACTGGTTTTTGGGAATGTTCCTCTCTATCTTTAGCTGTCATCTCTATTCCTTGCTAGTGATAAAATCAAAATGTTTTAATATGATGATGAGCAGGCATTTCCTCACTCTTGCATCCCATATATTTCTATCAATATATTCTTTCATCCGTTGTTTAACCACCATTAGGCTGGTAGCACCTTCTTGCCTTGTGTTCGTTGCTGGATTGATCAAATATGGGGAGAGAACTTGGGTACTGAGATATGTTAGCAAAGACCATTTTAAAGATGTGCCGCTGGCATCCACAGAAGCAGATGAGAACTACTTCAATTTGGTGGAGAAGTTCTATGCATTCTCCAGTGGAGGGATCCCTGCAAATTTGGAGCTTGAGGAATTTGATCCTGAACTAGAGGCACCAATAGATAAAAAAGAAGTGAGCATTAGTGATGAACAAGTTCTGACTGAGGCCTATCGATTCTTCTAAATATTCCTTCGACTCAACTTCGATCTCATCTTGGGTTATGAAGATCTGCGTGAGAGCCGGAGATTCTTCTTCAAGAGATCAACTGATAAGGTCTTCAATGTCATTGGAATTGAGTTCAATCTCTTCTATGATATACATTCTCTTAAAGGCTGAATTTTTTGACTGATCAGCTTCATGTCTGTAGGTAGCTCTTGCCCTCCTATTGTTCATCTTTGCTACAAATAAAGATGGGTATGAACCAACTGACATTGTTGTAAGCTATGCTCTATTGGGCGGCACTATCATAATTGAGACACATGCCTTTAGCATGATGATCCTTTCAGACCTGACCATGGTCTGTATCGCAAAACTGGGATATACTGGACTGCTAGCGGTTTTCAAGAAAGTTTTCTTCCACCCGCCGAAGAGAGCACGGTGGTCAAATTCCATGGGGCTATACAATCTCATACCATTCTGCTACACTGATCGATCTCCTTCGATGTGATATTGGAAAGTGATTGCCGGTTTGTCAGGCCAAAGGAGATGTGGGAGAAGTGGTACCACACCAAGATTATAAGCATTGCGCCGGAGCTCGTGGATTTCATCCGCAAGGAGATCAAGAGAAATGTGATCAACTGCAAGGATCAAAGTGAGTACAGGCAGCTTTACAGCCACAGAGGTGAGTGGGCGTTGCAAAATTATGGTTTCAGTGGAGACTTAGGTTGGAGTGTTGATGAATGCATCTTAGTATGGCATGTTGCAACTTATTTGTGCCGTAATACTCTCATCTCTAATTTATCAACTAGACCCTCAGAGGTGAGCAAATACATCTCTTGCATATTGCATCTTGTGGTTGTCCGGAACACTTCTTTTGTCAAGCAGTACCTGAAGAGGTAAACAATTTCATAGAAGATGAGACTATAGATGATGAAAAGTAAGAACAGATCAGTGTTGTACTACTCCAAACATCATTTTGTTTATACAACTCCAAACATCATTTCTCTCTCTCTCTCTCTCTCTCTCTCTCTCTCTCTCTCTCTCTCTCTCTCTCTAAGCTTATATAGCTTATATAATTAAGAAATTGCTAACAGGTGCAAATCAATGATCTTGATGTTAACCAATCCATTTTCTGAACCTTCGACCCAAGCCATAAATCTACGACTTGAATCATACGATTGCACACAGGCCGTGATTAGTTCATGAAAACATGTATTGCACAAAACTCAAGATCAGTTCATGACCAATTTTTTAAAATAAAAAAAGTAAATATCTAACTTTTAACAAAAATTATATAATTTGTTTTTAGAATACAATGGTTATATAAAAATATTAAAAATAACTTTAGTGTAATATTAGAATAAGTAAAAAAACTTAATTAAACAGGTCATATATTAAGTATGTATTATTAACTAATCAACTTTAATGCAAGTAATATGATTATATATATTATTAATAAATTTATCAGGTCTAGAATCAACCTCAATATAAAAAGGCTAACATACAACGTAACAAAAAAAAACGAAAACCAATTCTTTAATTAAGGGGTTGGAGGGTTTGATACATTAGTAGAAAATCAAACCTACCAAATGACTTCTTTCCCATATCACATAAATTTTTACTACGGTAATTTGCCACGAGTTGGACCGATATAATTTGAATTTCTACGATTACTTGTGGCAAAAAGTCCAAAAAATAAATTAATAAATATAAAATATATTATGTTTATTTCAATTTATATTTTTAATATATATATATATATATATACATATATTATTTTTCTTGTCAACAAAGATTGTTGCCTGTAGTTGTGATGGAGGCTGTATAGCCAAATAGATGAGTAAGGTGGCAGGTAGCGGGGCAGGCGAAATATGCTGCAAAATAGGTGAAGACCTTGGAAAAAAAATTGTAAATTTGTATGGGGTTTTGCTTTAAAAGAAACTTTGATTAAAAATTCACAATATAGGAATTTTTCGAGGCACTATTTTGCCGCAATCAGCCATGACAGAAAACCTTGTCACGGTTGCTTACGGTAAGATCCATAGCTATATTGCTACGGCTATATTGCCGTGACAAAATTGACTTGGCGAAAGGGAATTTTTCTGCTAGTTATTGTCTAGAACTCTAGTCCAGGACACTGAGTTTATATATTGTTAAAATACTACATATAGATCAGAAGAAATCAAACTGATTAAAAGGTTGGAATCAATGATCCATCTTGAACTCAATCATTCAAATCTCTGACGTTGGAGCTCAGACCCACAAAAGTTTGGACAGAAAGAGTTCTCCCCATGCCACTACAGCAAACACAGAGAATGGCTACTACTGCACCCCGCCTCGGCCCTTTCCCCACCTGGACCAGCCTCAGCCCCTCTGCACCTCCCTGTCCTGACCCTCTCTCCACTCCACCCCTCCTTGCTGCCTGCCCGACCTTGATCGTCTTCCCAACAACAGTCTCGCATTGCCATCCTGGGCATCCCCCTCTACTGTCGCACACCGTGCCACCCTCAACTAGTTAAGCCTAATGTTTTGATGATTCAACTCATTATAAGAAATAATATGGAATCTAGTTGCACACAATTTAAAGTAAAAGAAATCAAGGAGGAAGCAAGCATAGAGTTATGCTAACAATTATGCGAGATCCTAGGTAACCTCAAATTTTTATGTAATTATTTATTAAGTTAAATAAATTAATTAAGAGGGTTAGATTAAATATATAATTTAGTGGGAATATTGTTTTAATATTGAATATTAACTAATAAATAAAATCTTTAATTACATAAATTTCGACAAATTTGATACATCATTTTTTAAAATTCATAAATCTAGGAATTTAGACAATTCTAAAGTTTTAAAATAAGAAACTAGACACCCTAAAGAATATAATAAAAAAAGAATCATATAAAACATAATTTTAGAGAGTGGGATGTTACCAGTTTAAGTTGACCCTATGATTAAGTAATTAAATAATGAAGTTTAAGGGTAAGATTAACTTTTTACAAACTCATAAAATAAAAGAATTTTAATATGATGAATTTGTGGTGAATAATAGAGTTTGGAAAGGTGTTTTAAAGAATTAAAATTCTTAATTAAGATAGTATTAAGAAGTAGGCACCTCTTTTAGATAAATACGACTAATATTAGGATTTAATTAATTAATTAAGGTAAAATATCTAAAGTACCCCTTCTTAATTATGCCTATTAGTATATAAGTGTAGAGAGAAGTCAATCCCTCTCTCTCTCTCTCTAAAAAAAATTGACGTCAAGAAGGGGGACATGAGGCTTTGGTTGGTCTTTTTTTTTTATTTTCTCTGTCAATTCATTATGTTTTTTATAGAATTCTTGCATAAGACATGCACGCATCATTATTATATTAATTTTTTTTTAGTTTGTATGATTTCTTGCGAGGAGGAATCATGAATATTGTGTGTTTGGATGATGGAATTGTGTGGTTCATTTCATATATTGAACTCATTAAACGTGTGCATGCATGAAAAAGAATTATTTATGCATGTTTAGTTATTGTTTAAATTAAATTATGTTAATAATTCTTATTTTCTAATAATTCATGATGAATTTATATTGATAAATAAATTTATGATGATTTTATGAAGTTTTACATGTATATAATTGAGTTATCATGTTAGTTAATCAATACACGAAGATTATATAAAAATATCTTCTTAAATTATGCTTTAATGGTAGAAATTTTTAGAATAAGTAATTTCATATAAATTCATCTTGGGTATCAATAAAATAAGGAGGTCTTAACTTGTTTGGATGTTGCAGATTTATCTCTGATTAAGTTTGTAGAGATTTAAACGTGAAAATCGTATTTGGGATGGACATCTTGAGCCAAGGCATAGGATAGTTTTGTGCCAAAGCGCAAAGCTACTGGTCAATAGATTGTGATTTTTTATTTGAAAGTTAATCGGTGGGATTTAGCCATGATAATTACTAAAAAATAAAGATAATAAAGGGGTAATAGTCTTAGTTGGTGATTGATGTTTGGTTTGGATTGAAAAATTCATTGAGTGTTGTGCATGTGTGTGGATGTATGCCATGTCATTGCATATCATGTGGGTCGTAAATATACGTTCCCTAGTGTATATAATTTGGGGTTTGTGGGAGCACGTGCTAGCTTTTAAGTGAAGTAATTTAAAGAGGTTTTCGAGGTATGTATAGCTTGTGTGATGAGTAGTTAATATAATGTATGGCCATTGATTAGTGGGGAGATGTAACACCTCAATTCGGGCCAAAGGTATAGACTAAATCGTGATATTATAATTTGGAAGCTACTCGTTTATGGAAGCGGATCTCAACCCTCTGTGAAGGCTTAAGATGAACATTAGGCTTGGTTTCATAAAATGCATGTAAAGTTCGTATTACAAAGGTGTATCTTAGACTTAAATGAATCCTATATGAGCACCCCTAGCTGTAACAGAAGCAGAACCTCCCAAACGACTATGAATGGTATAAAACCCACGATTCGAGTTAGGGTTTTATATTTAGAACCGGTCAGTTAGACCGTTATTTTCGAGTCTAGTATGTTTCAGAACACGTGTACTAAGCCGACGCCAGTCACGTGTATGAGCTATGAGGGGTCATGTACCAAAGTATATGATGATAACGTCATGAATACAGCATAAAAGAATGAGTTATCAGAATATATGAAAGTATGCAGTACAATTTTTATTATTATGTAGCTTAATCGTAGAAATAGTTTTACGTCGTTTATCGCGTTAGAACGCGTTATGGGTAGTTTGGGCGGGTTGATAGTTATAGAGCATGTCATTTTGAAATTTTGATGTTTATTTTATTTTCTGGGATTTTTCCGATTTTTATAGATTTTTTTAGAATTTATTTCGATTTAGATATTATTCTTGACTCGAGCAGGAGACGAGTCAAGTAATATTTACAAGTTTGCCATTGAGCTATTTTTCTCCTTCCCGACATTTCTCCCTTTTTCCAAAAACCCTAGCCTTTCTTTCCCCTTGCCACAGCCGCCGCTGTCGGTGCCGCCCGACCGCCGACCGATGCCGCTCCGCCCCACGATGGCGTCGCCGTGCTGCCCCGACGAGGCCCGGCCACCACCTGGCCGCCGCGACGTCAAAATCGCCGTGCCTACCGCCACGGCCGCGACGCATTCGCAGGCCTATTCCGCCGCCGGCAACCATCGTCGTCGCTGTCCAATGGCCGCCTCGGCATCACCAACCACCTAGCGACCGTCCCCGACCAGAATCGGAGCCGATCGCCGCCCAGGCTGGCCGAATCGAGTCACCCACCGGCTGCGCTTGTTTTTTTCATTTTCCGGCGATCCGCCACCTCCATCGGCCACGCCGATGCCACAGATGTGTCGGGATCGCCGAGACGGTTACGATGGTA
>JAVDBV010059910.1:0-20351 GCA_032619315.1 Piper longum
CTCGAGGGCGATGGCTCCTGTTAGTGCCCTTGTGAGAGTTCTTGAGGAAGTATATAGTTTTTATTCAATAGGAGGGTTAGCTCTCCTGTGCCAGTTTGATATTAGTTATTTTCCGGACCGGTAACACTCGTTACTGACGGTTTTTGTACTATATGTAGGTGACGACTATGAGGTGAAAGTGCCAGCCTGGACGGAGGAGCAATTGGGGTCTTTTGCACACACATGTATTCGGTGACTGAATGTTTAATATTCTGTTTTTACTTTTATTATATTTGAATTGATGTGAAGTAGTGAAAAACATGATAATATGATTGAGTGTTAAGATATAATACCATGTTGTGAATAATGAATAGAGGACATAGGTGGTTTTCATCTTAAGACGCCGAGAGTAGATCCGGGTCGGCTTAACCGAATCTAGTAGATTATCGAACGGTTCGGTCGCCGGTAGCATTTCCGGGTCGGTTCACGGGTGAGCCGAGTCGGGGTGTTACATAAATTGAGTTCATACTTGCAGCATTAATTTTGTACTTTTTATTTTATTTTATTTTCTCAAAGAGTATACTGTGTTTGAGAAGCCACTTCTTAAAACATGGATGCGTGGCGGCCCAGATTATATTATTCTCAGAAATCTTGATACAGATGGTATCCGCATCATTGGCAGTGTGCTTGGTCAAAGCATTGCTCTTGATTTCTATATTGAACAGGTAAATTCTGATTATTGTGTAGAGGCAATTGATGGTGTAAGAAGTGTATGGTAATTGGTTTTCCCTCCAGGTCGATGGTATGATGATGAATTTACCGACATCAATCGGAGAATGGAGAAAACTGGAACCTTTAACATGGAAAGAAAGAAGCTTTTTCAGTTAGTTGGAAAGGCAAATTCAAGTTTAGCTGACGTAATTTTAAAACTTGGTCTTTTTGAGCAGTAATCACTCACTCTTTTTCGTTTTTATCGTCATTGTTGTCATCTCCTTCATTTTAATGAAAATTTATAATATTCACATAATTCTATCTATCCTACATCAGTGTTATATTTTTCTTCAGGTTTTAGGGTTTTATGTTAGTATGGCTATATATTGAATGATGCAGTTGACTGTATTTGCATTGTGGAACTGCTCTTACGTCTGAGATAGCTTGGAGAAGTGCAAATTATGCTCAGATACTAGAATATTTTCGTGATGACTGTGATTTCAAGCTCAAATTTGCGGAGGTATCTTTCCATTCAAACATGTTTTTTAGAAAAAAGTTATTGAATGATTTTATCGACACTTTTTAAGCATACGCATATGCTTTTTCATCCATGTACTAATTTGCATAATGATGAAGTTGAGCTTTTATTTCCAAAATTTAAATTGTGGAATAGATAAAATAATGTTAAACGGTTTTTTGGATTTTTTTTTACGAGCTACTTGATCCGTTGCCTGCAACACAACATCCATTTCTTCCTAGAATCTCTTCAGCACAGAAAGTCAGGCCTGCTGGCATGGGGATGATAGTGTTACTGCCTGTAGACAACATGTTTTGTGCTTGTGAGGTCATTCATCCTTTAGGGGTGGTTGTTACCCTTTTGGCTATATTATTTGAGCGGCAAGTGTGCCAGGTTGTGCAGTTTCTAGGTTTTCTATACAGGCTACAACGATTGTGGAATTTTGGGGTTTTATTCATCTTTGAGGCTATATTATTTTAATTTTTTTTGGTAAGAAATTTGTAGCTTATTGCACCCATTTGGACTGAACATGCTATCTAGAGTTTCAGTTTGCTTATCAAAGCGTAGGCAATTGTTGAAATTTAGGCTGGCAAGTTTCATTTGTTAAAAATGTGTTGCCTGTGTAAATTGCTACTAGAGAACAGCACTTGAGATGTATTTTTTTTTTACCGTACAAAGAGCTCGTTTTACTTTGAAAATCGCATGTCTCGCCGATAAAGCAAAATCCTCGTGCGAAAGTTTGCTTGCAATTGTGGTTAATGGTTTTATTGCAATTGCACACTAAATACTTAACCCACTGCTATAAGCAAGCAATTCAACTTGGTTAATGGTTTTATTGCAATTGCATCACGAGTGTCAATTCTGATTTCGGCCACTCAAAATTCTTGAAAACGAATTAGCAACAACAATTTATGAATGTTAACAAAGAAAGAAAATAATTCTGTCACACAAAAGACGACCAATTTAAAGTAAGCACACTTGTGAATATGCGAATCTTTGAAATGCCAACAGCATCTTTGGGAACAAAAAATCATCAGAATCTGAAAACAAAGGAGCTGACAGCGGCTAAGGCATAGAACACTGGCAGAAGCAAGCCTCTTGAGGAAATGGATGGTGAGCCGTTCACATTCCTATGCGAGGCCGGGGCTGCTGCCGGAGGTGGCCTCTTTTCCACAAGAACTGTCACCTTCATCCCACCGTAGCACGTTCCCTTTGTGCAAATGAAGTAGAAACGGCCAGTATGGTTCAACTGAAGGTATGTCGCAGTTTTGTTCCAATAATTTATGGGTTCCGTCGATATGCATTGCTCATAAGCTGTCTCGTTCACCTGTGCAACATCGTATACATTCCTTTCATATCGGAATCCTGCACAATATAGCCAGCTTAAGGTCATATACCACATCATTAACCTATTAACAGAATTGAGAAGTCATCATTGATGAGGTATGCCGAGTATGCCAACACCAACAGAGTAACAACACAATTAATTTCGTCAAATGTACAAAAGTTAAGGCCTTATACAGTGCAATTAAATAACTAGTCTTTTTCAGACATGAAAAAAACAAGAACCAGTGAAACTGGTAGTTGGCTATCAACATACTCTTCAATTGTTCTGTACCCGACACAACAACCGGAGTCTAAGCTGATTATTTCATCTACTAAGAAAACGCTCTTCTCAGGTTAGTAGTCACACTACTTCCATCCTATAAATGCAGTAGGGTGGCCAAACTAGTCCCTCACTGCAAAAAAATTGGCAAATAAGCTTTCAGGAGGCGTTGCAAGCTTGCAAAAAGCGGAAGATCTGGGGGGTCCTATCCCAGATAGTGTGGGTACAGAACAGGCGGATACGAGAATCAAGCCACATGCCTTTGTTTCTTGTATAGTATATAAACAAAGGGAGTCACAATGTAGAGGGCAAAGGAAATGGAAAGAAGGGAAAGCTATAGACAACAGAGGCTGTTACAGGTCAATTTCGTTGTCAATCACTCAATGATATGGCCCATATCAGCAGGTACAACAGTAATATAAAGCGTCACGACCCCTTAATGCTAATGTATGCTCAGCTCCTTATCCCACCCTTTTTGTATGATAAAGGGAAACTGAAAATGAAGAAAGCATAAAATTTAGAACTTGGATAACATGTACAAGAAAAAAAAAGTTGAAATTAAAGTTCAGCTCAGAGATCAGCTTCCAAAGCATTGGGAAATAGATCTGAGGCAAGGATCCATGCGTTAAAGTTTAAAGATACTGACTTTCCAAAGCCATTCCTTTTCCATCACCAAAACACAAATGAAAACCAAAACTAAATGGCTGAAAACATGCTAAAATGACGGGAAAAAAAGTCATACGCAAACTAAGTAAAGCATAAATCAGCACTGAAATCCATCAAACAGGAAAAAAAAAGGGAGAACACAAAAGAGCCGAACGCCACATTGTCCATCAAAATCATGTCCATGGTGCGGAATTGTTCATACACCTTGTCGACAACGTTATCGTCTATCTCTTGCAAAGTCCACTCATTTCTCAAATAGAAAGCCGAAAAAGGAAAAGAACAAATAATCACCAGCAACAAAGAAGAAAAGAAATCAACAGATCCCAAGCTGTTTTAACAGAAAAAAAAGAAAAAAAAAAGAAAAAGAAAAAGAAAAAAGAGAACAAGATCCAGCAAAAAACGCCACTCAAATCAAAGCTAGAAAAGAAAAACAAGAAAAGTAAAGAAAAAGAAGGGAAGAGAAGAGGGATGTCGAGAATATATAACTATACCAAGCCAGTCACCAACGTAGAAGTGGGAGGTATTGCCCCAGCCGGTGTAGTTGATGTTAGGAGCCCAACCTTGCTTGTCCCCCACCATGTGGACCCCCTCCATCCCCGCCCGGCACGGCGCCGGCGCCCAGGCGGAGAAGGCCAGCGCCGCCGCCAGCAAGAGCAGGAATGTGGAGCACCGGCCTCCCCGACTCGCCATTGCCGCCCCCTCCGAACAAATTCACACAGCAAGTGAAAGTGAAGAAGAAAGGAGAGTATCTGAGCTCCGCTGTCTTGTCTTTTATTATTAGATTTTGGAGAGAGAAAGAGAGAGAGAGAGAGAGACAGAGAGGAGAGAGAGAATCTAGAGAGGGTGCGTGTCGAAGGAGAACAGCTGGGGACCGTGTTGAGACGCGGATGCCCTCACATGGGCCTTTGTCTTCCCTCTTAGTCTCTTTTATGCCATTTGTTTTTACCGTTGGCCACCGACTTTTTGTTTTTTTTTTTTTAAAAAATAAATATTATTTTTTTATTAACAAATTTTAAATTTTAAGCCGGATCATGTTTTTCCACATCAGATATTTTTTGGTTTTTAATCAGAGATCTAGACTTACTACACACAAAAAAAGTAGGCCTTTTCCTCTTTTTTGTTTTTATTAAAAGATTTTTTCCCCCCAATACGCAGCTTGCATGGCATAGTTGGGATTTAGATCATTTTCCCTCGCACTCTATAGTAATCAAGTTATTATTATTTTTTAATTCCCAAAGCAAGTTAGTAGAGAATTGGATAAATTAACCTCATATGGAACGAGTCCCCATCCTTAATGTTCTTCCACAGATTTTGACCCACCCAGAATCAGATCATGTTTTAAAAGTGTCGAACAGAAGAGGGGAGGGATTGTTTGAAAATTGAACCCAGACACATGGGTTTTCGCCTTTGATTCCGCACAAACATGGGGATTTGGGCAATTTTCAACTACCAAACAAACGGAAGGAAGTCGGGTGTTCAAGAAACTTCGTACGCAACACCTTTAAAACAAAAAAAACCATCTACCAAGCGGATGCCCTCACATGGCCAATAGTCTTGTGTTATCATATAGGAGGAAAAAAAATGCAGCGTCAACTGCGAGAGAGATGAAATATGTCTAGGTTGCTAACTCTTCACAATTAGTTGCGTGCTCAACGGATCCAAATGAGGGGGCCATGGCTAGCCTGTTTCATCCATTTCTTGGCCAAAGCTGATAAACCTATAGGCTATAGTAACTATATTACTAGCTGAACTAAAGACTCTTCAAACGAGTAGTTTCATTGTTTCAAACTTGACTTATGTTTTTTTGCCCTCACCGTAACTTGACTCATGCTAAAAACACAAAAAAAAAAAACACTTCAAGCAATATTTCAAAAATTTATCTCATAAATTGGGAAAGATTTCCTGCAAAGCATTTATTTTCAAGTTATCACATAAATAAAGGAATAACTAAAGTAAACATTTCACTGCATCACATAATAATATATATTCCGGTCTGCATCATTTATTTCCAAATTGTTTCACCCATGAACTTCAGAGCTGGAATCCCTCTGATTTCAACATCAACAAGAGGTGATTGGATTAGTTTCAATACCTGCAGCTCTGGGTCATTCTTAATCATATCAAGTGCACGTATTTGGTCCTGAAATAGAGAAATGTTAGTAAGAAAAATGAGTTTCCAGGCTGACAATGACTAGTCGAGCAACTTGTACAAGTAGTATGACTGTAACAAAGTTTATGAGGTAAAACTTGACCACTGCTAGTATGGTTTGGAAACTATGTATACCTTTCTTTTCATTGCACAGAACTTGCATTCTGAAGCAGAAGGCGGCAAAATCTGGTTAACAACCAATCTGTTAACAGGAACATTTTCCTTCTTTAGCGAAGCACTTAACCTGGACGACTCACTAACTGCCATCACCTTCAGAAATTGACCAGGAGCTCATCAATTTCTCTAACATATATGAATTATTTTTCTTTTAAAGAAAAACATACTTAATAGATATGATGCCATGCTTTTACCGTAGGTATCGTGACGATGATAAATTCGGTTGAATTTACATCACGGAAGAGATCTCGTACTTTGACCATTCTATCTCTAAGCTTTTCTAACTTGTCAGACTGCAATTACAACACATCTTAATATTTAGTAATTGATAGGATTCTTTAAAAAAATATTAGTTAATTATACAAAGCTTACAGAATCATCCTTGGGTTCCTGTTGACCAAAAACAGATTTAATGGCAGATGTTGCTGATGATATCTTATTCTTCAGCTAAAATAGGAATTAAGAAAAGAATTTAATACTCATTAAAAGCATCTTATGCAAAATATAAAATATGCCACGAAAATTGAAGAATTTAAAGGGAAATCATCATTAACAGCCACATTAGAAAACTTGACCCACAAAAATTACACAATATGTAGCAATTCTCAAGTTCTCCTTGGCTAAACCCCAAAGTGATATTCATTTTCTTATTATATGTAAAAAGTCTTATTATACAGACCCTCCTCTACTAGCATAATGCCGGCAGCCTCAGGGTTCCTAAGTAGCTTACACATGAGATTGGTTGTTGCTAGCTCACTCCAACCCCAACCACATGTGAGAGTTATGTAGTATATGAAGGGCCAGCGAAATGGAAAGGCTGAAAGAACATGGAAGCTCAAGAAATTGTCAATGTTGGAGCAGAATGACCATAAAGGGCTTGGATGATGGCAACCATTATCATTAAAAGATGGTTGTTGAAGTAAGAACTTTGAGAGGGATGGTTTAAGACATAAGCATTTTCATCAGGTGCAACAATATGAAATGAAAATTTAAAAAATATTCACCTTCTAGAATAAAATTGGCACGCCAGTCATGTTTGACATGAAAGTTCTGGACATGGTTAGCAGCAATATTTTCCCTAATTTAAAGCCTTTGAGTTAGCAGACACAGTAAGCTTTCCATCATGTTTAAAGTAATAGCTTAACCAATTTCAGTTATCAAATGATATACACAAACTTATTTTGTATGTTTCACATGCATGTGCTTATATGCAACAGACATTGAACATCATACCTTCAAAATCTTGCCAATTGATGCATCCAAGAAGTCTGGCAAAGATAGAAGCCGAAGAGTATGGCCCTATTAAAACACATACATGAATAAGTAAAAGCCTCTTGTGGAATTTACCCACAGATCTAAAGCAAGAGTTCGTATTAAACTTGTCTTACAGTTGGTGCAGTATCGAAGACAACACGAGTAAACATTTTATACTCCGGCAATTCTACAAATTGCATAACCTAAAAAGAAACTGAATCTTAGAAAAATAAGAAAGATTTATATTTCTTCAAACACCTTTATTTTCAGCAAAAGAGGTGGGGAAATTCTAAGGAAATTTAAAACTTCAAAGTAAACTACCTTTGAAATGGCAATTGCCTCGTCCAATCCAGGTGGAGGTGTGTCTAGCAACTCTCCAAGTTTTAGATCCCCTAACTTGAGAAACAAAGTAAGAGTTGAATAAAAAAATCAAAGAGAAGTTCAACTTGAATTTATAGTGGCCCCATGCCCCCCCATCTTTCATTGAACAAAATAAACAAGACATAAATTTAATTCAGTTGTTTAAATAGAAATAATAACTCAAACAAGGATAATACTTTATGTGGTTCCACGCCAATTTTGTACGTTACAATAATTTTTTTAAAAAAAACAGAAGTTCACAAGGCATTAACATAAAATATTTTGATTAAAAAAAAGCTCCAGAAATTTGAAACTTTCAACACCAACCAAACTGGACCCACTCAAATTCATTCTGGTTGATTCAAACCCCGTTTACACCTGATATAGCAACCATTAATAACCAATTAAATAGAGATCATGATGATTAAAATAAGGTTGCAGATGCATACGCAACTCCTGCAGCAGAAAACTTGGCAATTATGTAAGATTTAGATCAGTGAAGACGGATCATACTTTTTCTTGGCAACTTTGATCAACTACAGTTACTTATAAACAAAAATGTAACCTAAAAAACAAGTCAACACGTTAAACAGGGAAGGTGATACTATAAGATGCATGCTCGTATCAGTTTTAGTTTACCTGATCAGCTAGCATCTCAAGGCCCATGCTGCCCATAAAATCTTTGACCCCTGTACCTCCACTTTTTTGACTTGCAGTCCTAAATTCTTCCCTGGCCTTCTCAGGGTTAATCTGCAAAAGGCGTATTTCATTAAAAAATAGTCAACTATATATGTTATAAAAGCATCAACTGCTGGCACGCATACCTCAAGAGCAAAAAGAGGAGAATCCATTCCACTGACAGGTACTAGCATTCCTCCGCCCAGATTCTAGGTAAAAAAACATTAGTGGATATAGACAAATATGGAGTTGAAGAGCATTAGATAATGGTCATCCCCGCTCACTAGAATTCTAAGGCTTATAGATTGAACATTGGAATGGAAGCGACTAGTCATCTCTACATGTCTCAAAGAAGAATTCATCTGATAAGCTGCTAAAACAAGACTTCAACTGAAATGTAAACTTGACACTTGCTAGGCATCCGGAGATTTGAAATCTAAGGCAGAAACTACTAACAATAAGAATAGTGGCTTTACTAAATTTATCCTATAATCATTCAATAAGAAAAAGAAATAAGCATCATGTAGGAGATGAGAACCTGGTCAAAAGAGTCACTCAGAGAATGTGCAGGATCAGTGGAAACCACAATTGTTGGATGACCATAATTTGCAAACTTCACAGCAAGAGATGCAGCACAGCTTGTTTTCCCAACGCCTCCTTTCCCACCTAACATGTAATACCTGCGTTGAGTTCCAGCAGCCATGTCATCAAACCCAGCAACTCCCTCGGCACGAATAGTTATTGGCCTCGCTGAAACTGGGATAGGGAACAATGTTAAATCTAAAAACAATCCAATACCGGCATTATAGCACTACTGCATTGCCATTGAAATCAAATGGTCCTTAAAAGAAATTTAGCATTTGCATTTTGATAGAAGTTAGTGGAAGGCAAGGAGTAGAAAGCAGGTTTCAATTGCTTCTGCCTAAGCAGGGTACTTATGTGCTTCTGTGAAGTTCATTCAACACTTGATTCATAAGCAACAAAAAGGAACTGACTTTTTGGCACCGGAAACCCTGAGCACCCAAACAGAAAACCACGGCGCCGATGCCATCAGACATTCCAAAAACAGTCCAAAGCACCGAACTTTTAAGGTTCCCAACAAAGTTAACCAGCTTTTGCATCACAACCAAACTTTCAAAGAAGAAAAAAAAAAAGTTTCGGGGAGGAGGAAGAGCGTATACCTCGAAACGATACCGCCGGCGGCCCCGCACGGAGGGGTCGGCGGAAAGGTCCGGCGGAGGAGCTGAGGAGGTAGAGATGGCAGTCGGTTTTAGAGAGGGAGGAGAGCAAAACCTTCATCGCCATGGCCGACCGACGTCTTCGAATGGGAGAATCCGCGGCCGTGAATGACGCAGGTCGAAAGTCGCCGGCGCCGGCGACCCAACCAGCAAGAGATGCCTTCTATACCCGAAAACTATCCGGCTCGAAGTCTCGGACGGCAAACATCATAGATATGTCCATGGTCCATATACCATGTCCAAAACATTAGAAGGTCAAGACCAGCCCAAACCCTAACGTACTCCCACTTTCCTCGTCGGAACCCTAATCCGCACCGCCGTCGGTGTATGGAGATGGAAGATAATGCAATGGCGAGGAGTGCGCAGGAGCTGGTGGGCGAGGGGCAGAAGCACCTGGAGGATACCATCGAGGCGGCGTACCAGATACTGTCCTCCATGAACGATGAGCTTTGCAACCCGGTGTTGTGGACCAAGTCTTACACGCCCAGCGGTGGCGACACCCCTGACTTCTCCCACCCGCCGGAGATGGGAGGCAGTGCTCTCGATGAGGCCCGCCGGCGTTATAAGGCCGCGGTTGCTTCCCTCCGAACTGTTCTTGCTGCCATTCCCAATGCCCAAAAGGTTGTCCATTTTTATTCCTGAACGCAAGTTATGGTTTTTTTTTGTTTTTTGTTTTTTTTTTGTAAACTTGTAAATGAATTACAAGTGATTCGTATAGATTCAGAGCATATTATTATAACATATAAATTGAAATGTTCTTACAAGCTATGATCAATTTTTATGGGGAAGTTTTTCGATCTCTAGTGGTTATTTGCAGCAAGGGAAGAAGTTGATCGGGTGAAAATTTTTATTATACAAGTGCGAACTGTTGAATGTTCCAGGTTTTGCAGTGTAAGTATGGTTATTGAAATAGCATTCACTTGACATTTTTGTTCTTTGTGTGACTGCAATGGCAATGGGCGTGTCTTTTGCTTCTGAATTATGTAAACACCTGTGAATTATGCATCTAGTTCAAATTTAGCTCGCAAATGGGAGACAGAGTTTCAATCTCTATATATACTGTAATCTGTGATTGTTTTCTTCATTTGTTTCTAGAACGATTGAATTTTTTTTTCGTTAAAAAAAAATTCTATGATAAGTTATTGTTAAACTATATATCTTTTGCTGCTTATTGACTTGTTTGTAAATGTGAAGCTTGAGTGTGCTTGTCTTATTTCTAATATGGTGATTTTGCATCACTATTCAGGGGACTCCGCAAGAGACAGGATCTGGTGTGAGCAATGTAGATCCAAACGTAGATGAAGCTTTGCTTGAAAGATTAGAAAATCGCATCAATGAATTAAAGAAGGTTTTTTCCCAAAAAAAATATTTAGGATGAACTCTTTATTTAGGTTTGATGCTTAAACTGGTGATTGAGGCATTTGCCTGTTCTGGCACTTTTTTCTTTTGTTGTTGAACATAGGTTTAAAAGTATAATGCATTTTTCAACTGGGCAAAAGATTTGATTTTAGTGACTATAGTATTATTTATACTTGTATAGTAAAAAAATTGCAGTTGCAAAATAAATATTTATTGAACAAACATGTAGTTCATAAACATGCGTTGAGTTGCAGTTCTGAGACTGGCAAGATGTAAATTTACACATCTCATTGTGCGTCTTAAGTGACCTTATGTCATTTTTGAAAAGTATTTTGGTTATGTATGGTGTTGTTAGATTGCAGCAAGTGTGATGATTGGGTTTTCGCTTTCTTTGATTGCAGGAACTCACAAATAAGAACAAACATCTAAAAGTTCTTATTGACCAGCTGCGTGAACTTATTGTTGACATTTCCACATGGCAAAGCCCTTGTTCCATCTGATTTTAAAACTTTACATGTCAATCCTCTTTTTATTGTCGCGTTGATGAAAAATAGGGCTCCCATTTGTTTGGACACTAAATGAAAATGATAAATTAAATTACTACAATTTATTTTTTCATTCAATTAAAATTTGTTTATAAATGTTGGTATCTATCACTAACATAAATCAAAATTACAGATTATATTAATATAGTTTTTCTTTTCACTCATTGAAAATTTGTCTTTAAAATTAGTGCTTATTTTTATTATTTTTATTAAAATTTGTCATTGTGACATGTCAGCACAGTATTTGTGTTTTTAAGAGGATTTCGAAAAATTTAATAGTTTCTTGTGGAAAAATAATTGAGCACATTTTGGCGCTCAAAGATCAATGCAATATGGTCATCTTATATGACTAGGAGCTCTTTTGTGCATGCTTCTTATCCTTTTCCCTTTTGCATATAGAGCATGGTTGCAGAAATCGGAATCGAAATCGGAATCGGTTTTTCAATGAATTCGAATCGGAATCGGAATCGGTCTGAATCGGTTAAAAATCGGTTTTTTTGAATCGGTCAAGAATCGGTCTGAATTGCCGATCCGATTTAAATCAGCCAAGTCTAATCCGACTTGGCCGATTTATGCAACAATGATGTAGAGGCTTCCTCTTTGTTGTCAATAGTGTACGACTCTATATACGGCCATGCATTACAGCATAGGCTTTTTGAGTTTGGTTGTAGAATATTATTAATTAAAAGCTCTCGCCTTGCAACTAAACGATTTAGGCTTACTGCCATTAGTTGCTTAAAAAAATGGCGCCGAGGAATGAATTCCGAAGTAGCTAATGAATGCAGTAAAATGGAGGTGTAGCAAGTACATGTCGCAATGCATTTCTTTAGGTATCGACAACATCTAGAGCAATACCGATGGCACTATCATTGTGCCGCAGAAAGAGCTCGGCAAAGAAAATTTGATGCTTCATCGAAGTAAGGTCTCCTTTAGAACTGTACACAGGAAAATTTTGAATTCCTTATACTTGGAAATAAGAGAGAAACATGACAAAATGATTGTAATCTACGTATTCTAGCGAAGCATATATTCAACAAACTTCCAAGTAACAACGAAGCAATGGAAGAATTAAAAATGTTATAAGCAAACGTCTTTGAGTGCAACGACACCTATAATCAAGTTTGAATTGCCCTTAGACAATCTCAAGAAGAGGAAAAGAAGAAATAAATATTAAAAATTTCGTTCATACGGATTAGAAAATAATAGGAATATAAATTGAAATCAGATCGATGGCTTTCTTCCTTCTCAAGTTTCTATTTGATCTGTTTTTACTTTGTAAACATATATTATCGGTAGGGGTGTAAACGAGTCAAGCCTGCTTGCGAGCTTTTTGCGTTTGGCTCAGTTCACGCTAGTTAATCTATGCTCGAAAATACTCGGCTCAAAATGAATATGCTCGTTCAACAACGAACAAAGCTTGAGTAAAAGAGTGTTAGGTTTGGTTCGACTCAAAACTCAAATTCGATGTGTTTAAACTTAAAAAAATGTTTAGCTTGGCTCGACTCGTTAATATTAATATGGTCACATTGAACTTATATAGTGTTCAAAAAAAAATTTGATCTTATATAAGTCGAACACATAAATATTTATTAGGCTCGAGCTCAGCTCGAACCAAGCCTAAATATCATAAATTTTGAACAAACTTAACTCGACTCGTTTATATTAAAGCTCGATTCTTTTACATTAAAGCTCGACTTGACTCGTTTTATATCAAACCAAAATCAAACACACCTTTACTCTGCTCGGCTTGGCTCGTTTATTATCGACAATCAACCATACCATTCATAGGGGAAAATCGCAGCGTTTCATCACCGATAACTTTGCAACTGAGCCAAGCGTGAGGCATTAGACCACCGGGAGACAGAAAATTAAAATGTAGAGAAACATATGTAAAGATAATATTTAGATAAGATATAAAACAAAGTTTTTTTTTTATAAAAAAATACGTCCCTCAGCACCAATATTCTCTGCAGTCAATTAACTAAGATTTTTTCGGTTGCGGATCCGATACCAAATTGGGTCTGTTGGATCTGATACAAAATCAGGCACACCGACCCAACCTCCATGGAACATAGAACGTCTAAGTGCCTATCGCGTTTTGTTCGATATTGATTAAACCAAATTTACTAATTAAATTAAATTTCAATCAATTATCATTTAAGTTTTGACCCAATTATTTACTATTAAGACAAAACCAAATCTGACCATTTATTAAACATGCACATATTTAACTATTTGAATTATATGATTAAAAAAAATAAATTGTACAATAATAACAATACACGCTCTAAAAAATGATGGTAAGCAAATGAATATTTAAAAAAATTAGGGAATTTGCTAATTTTATTAACAAATACACAATCTCTCACATTAAAACACTGGTTTTTTTCATTTTCATTTTCATTGTATTTCAGTATTTTTTTCATTGTCTTTGATTCTTCCCTTACAAGAGTTATACGACCCCTTAGTAGTTACATAATTTGGATTTATTATCATTATTATTTATTTAAAAAATATTAGAATATAATTCTTACAAAACGAAGAATTTTAAAAATATTAACAAATTTTAATCAATCTCATTAATTGAATTTCTTTCACTCCTATCACTTTTCATCCTTTCTTACGTCGTGATTGATTCTAAACTCACATTAGTTGTATAAACTCTTTAATACTTGTTTAATTTATTATTATTATTATTATTATTATTACCAATTATGATTATGATTATTATTATTAGGAAATTAAGAATTTAAAAAATATTAATAATTTTTAATATTTTTTAATTATACTATTAAATTAGAGTTTAATTCTATTTGAATTAATGTTTTTTAAAAAATATTTATTTTTATTAAAATATTTACTTATTAAAATTAAATTTACTTTTAATAGTTGTATACAACTATCTATTTTTTTATTAAAAAATCATATAATAATAATTTTGAGATTAATTTTATATAATTTTAATATATATTATTAATAAGTTTCAAATATATCTCACGCATCGTATTTTTAGCTAGTTAGTTTTAAAACCGGATCATTTGTAACCTGGTTTTATATTTTTATTAAATTAAACATTGTTATTAGTTATTCGAAATTTTACTATGGTTGGCTGTCTTGGGTATCGGACACATCAGGCACCTATAAATTAGGGAAAGACGCGGAATACGTAAAAAATCTGCTATCTTTCTGGTTGGTTCGGTGTTACCGGTGAGAAACGTCGGTGGTGATTCTGTCATTGTCATTCCTCGACCCTTCTTGCAAGACATGACAGTGTTTCAATCATACCTGCGCTACACTGGTTGAGGCTTCAACAATCTGCAGACAATATACGAAGGAGACGAGCGAACTAGTTAGAACAATTTTTTTTCAAATCCAAATTCCATTACATTTCGACATAATCCAACAATCCAACAATCTCCAAAAACTCTCTCTCTCTCTCTATTGACTCCACTCTTTATAGTTTTTTTCCATACTACAGGACCCCCACCATATTCCTATAAAATCAAAAATATTTTTTTTAAAAATTTTTAACATCACTACTTCTTAACTAAATTGACTTTTTTTTATGAGCTTCAAATTCACTGTGTAACACGACCCCCCCCTAAGCATTTCCATGTCCCCAACTTCACTCTAGCGTGACCCCCCCCTGAGCATTTCCATGTCCCCAAGGAAATTCTGGAAAATGCTTAACAAAGCTTTGTTCATTCATCCAGGAAGAGAGCACTTTCGAACAAACTGCCACTTCACCAATAATTTTGTCGTGTTCGTGGTCATCCTTGAGTCAACTATTGCCTCAGGCAATGATTTCAACATGTCATTTGGTTGGATCAGTGCCAACATTGTATTACTTGTTGTCTCTTTGGTCTTCAACACTGGCTTCAACATAGTAAAGTAGAAGACATCATGTATTAGTACATTATCTCACAAGCTAACTTAATAAGCAACCTTACTATTACATCTCTCTGTCTTAAAAGGCCTTGCATATATCAGATAATTTCTTATTCTTCCTGACCATCATGGAATGTTGCCTATATGGTTGGAACTTTCAAACTAAACGATTCAGGCTTTACTGCCATTAGTAGCTAAATCACTGGAGAAAGAACTGTTTTGAGTGTTGACTTGTAATACAATCCAGAGTAGCTTTTGAATGAGGAAATTTGAAGGTAAGTACATGTTACAGTGTATTTCTTTATGCATTCGCAACTCCACAGCTGGACGCTTGATGATTCCACTTTCGCCGAGCATACTCTAGAGCAATGCTGATGGCACTATCATTGTGCCGCAGAAAGAACTCGGCAAGTAAAATTTGATGCTCCATCGGAGTAAGTTCTCCTTGACTACCCTGCACATGGATATTACCCGTTTACATTGCTACTGCTCATATATGAGAAAAGACTCGGTTAAGACTAAGAGAACACAATAGAAGTATAACATCCGTACTACCAAAGCAAACCGTCAACGAGCTCAAAGAATGAATGAATGCATTGAAGAAGAATGTACAATGTAATTAAGCAGTGTCTTCGCATGCATAGAACACGTATGAAATAAAAATAACGAAGATCAGAGTCCTCGGGACAATCTCAAGAAGGGGAAGCAAAGAATTAAACATTAAAGTTTATACATATATACAAATTATAGAACACTAACCATCCGGGCTACCCTGTCACGAACGGCATGGTGCATGAGAAGTCCAGCTGCTACTGAAACATTAAACGAGTCAACCATACCATTCATCGGAATGCTGCAATGTAAGTCAGAAAACTGCAGTGCTTCATCACTGATACCCCTACAATGGAGCCAAAAGAGAGGCGTTTAACTACCAAGGACAGGAAACAAAGAATTATAAGGTAGAAAAAACATATATAAACAAAAAGAATATGTAGACAAGAAAAATGTTTTGGCTGGAATGTCCTTGCAGCCACTTCAAATATAAGTAAATAAGAAAAATGGAACAAAAAAGAGTAATTCCAGCAACTGTCACTCACTTGTTCTCATTTCCAACCACAATAGCAGTGGGGCACGACCAGTCCATATCATATACGGAGACCTACAATAGCAACCTTAAGTCTCATGATTTTATTTCACTTATCTATGGAAAAAGAAAGACAAAAAGGGAAACTTTTGGCTGTTTCATCAGTAACACAATAATTGTATATGGTTATGATTCGATCACAAATCAGAGTTCCCATCACTTATTAACAGTCCAAAATATTTCTCAAACAGAAGGGGAAATATATTTGTAAACACATAAATAATAAATTAAAACACCAAACAGTTTTTTTTAAAAAAGTTGCATTACAATGATACCGGCAAATATGCTGATTGACAATGCTCTCATGGAAGAGCCAATTAAAGATCATATAGGCCAATTGTTGATCAATTGCATTCTTCTCTGGATTTATAACTCAATGCCTTTAGTCTCTTGCTACAACATCAGATCATGATAACGAATTTCATGTCACTTCGATTATAAAATGACACCGGCATCATTTCACTCACAAACATGAAGAGTAAAACAAAGCAAGAATGACATTTTCTAGCTCATGGATCCTATCAAGGCCTAAAGATAATAACAAAAGAAATCATAGAAACAACAATGCAAACCAAAGAAGAAGTGATCAATACCGAATCCACACCCAAATGTGCAGTGGCAATGCGATAGCCCCGTGATTTTAAGACATTAAAAGATTCTAGAGTAGAGTCCCAAACTTCAATATCCAGCCACTTCTCTGCACCCATGCTAACATGCCTGTTGTCCCTGTACCTACCCGCATATAAATGTGGTGAAAAAGAGGAACAGATCAACAAGAATTTGCAACATCAACTTCAAATCAAATTGTTTTCTCCCAACACACCAGCAAACAGAAAGAAGGACCACGAAGTATGAACCGTGGTTGTCGGCACGATTGATCAAGAACAAAGAAAAGCAACAGAGAGAACTAACAACGTTACATTTGCATCAACAACTTCAAAACAAAAGCAATAACCATACACTAAATAGAAACAAAAACAATATCGAAGACTACACTATGTTTGCTGCATCAAGTTCAAAACAAATTCCTTTCACTTAATACATACCCATATCAGCAAGCAGAAACCAGAACAATGAAGCTATGTTTGCTAGCATCAACTTAAAAAAAAAAACCATTACTTTTAACAGAAAGAAGAACAATGAAGTATGAATAGGCTGATGAAGAACGAAGTATAACTTCACCTCCTTTCTCAGAAGAAGCAGCACCTTTTGGAGCTGTCGCAAGAGACGACATGGACAGATTGAACCCCAAACGCATCCGCCGACCGGAACGCCGCCGACACATTCCCGAAATCCGTCAACCCTTCCACCACCAAGCACAACCCGTAGCTCCGCCGCCCCACCGCCCGCCGCATCCTCCTCTTCCTCCCCTCCAGAATGTGCGGCTCGAGCGCCTCCACCACCTCTCGGCTCGTCAACGACAAGCCGCCGCAGGTGAACCTGTCGCAGTAGGGGAACCACCGGGACTCCTCGCCGGACTTCCCCCCGCCGGCCCGCCTATCCATCTTCATCAACCGGCCGACGTCCCTCGGACTGGCAAGCAGCTCCTCAACTCGGTCGGCGTCCGCCGCCGCTCCGTCCAGCGAGAGGAAGGAGGAGAAACGGCGGCGAGGGGGAGTGGGCTTGGCCGGTAGCCATCGGAGGAAGGGCGGGGTGGGGAAGGTCTTCGAGATGGCGGTCATGGTTGCCATAAAAGTGGAATCTTTTTGTTTTGAAGGTGGTGGCGAAGCCTTTTTTATTCGCCTCTTTTACCCATCCCACCTTCAAAATGGCCCCGCCTCCACCACCCCCTCTCGAAGCCTCCCCTTCCCCGGCCATCTCTTCTTCTTCTTCTTCTTCTTCCCCTTCCTATCCTCCCACCACTCGCAGACCACCTTCTCTCTTCTTCTCCGCGCGTCTCGATTCCGACGCCCATGCTTCCCCTGCGCCGCATTCTTCCAGCCTTTGAGCGCTTGGAAGCTCTTCCATCTTCCGTCTAAGGTACAAAAGTCTACTACCATTAATTAGCTGCATCTTTTTTCTGCAACATCTTGTGTGTGGAAAGTTTGCGTCTTTATACAATGTTAAACAGTGCATTCTGATTCGCAAATTTGCTTTTTTTACTTCAATTGGGATGAAGTGCTGTCTATTGAGTAATATTCTATTGTTTCTTCATAAGGTAGGTACTTCTTGTTCTGCGGAAGTGCAATTTTCATCTCGCATTTCTTCTCCCTGCTAAACCATTTAGCTTCAACTGTGAATAATTTGGGCATTGACTAATGAACTTATGCATTTGATTCTCAGATTCATTGGACAATTTTCTGACACGTTGTTTTGTCGAATGAATTACAAAGCAAAATGCTAGTATCGATGAGGCTAGAATTTGTTGCGGGGGAAAAAAGTGCAGTTGGTTATAGTAAGCACTCCTCGTTTAATTTAATTTGTTTGAGATGCAGATTGTAGAAGAAAAGCATCCGTCATTCATTAATCAGACAGGAAGGCAGCATTATATTTAGCCTTCTCGAGAGAACCCGGTGCTGCTTCAACCCAAATACTTATGATCTTAATATACTTTCAGTGGATGATTCTTCTTTAGTCGAGTTCATGCTAAGGGAAACAGAAAAGCTTCATGCTCAGGTAAACAATCAATTTTTCAACAAATAATCCTGAATCAGTTATGAAAGAGGAGCGAGCTATTTACAATTTAATGTCACCAATATGTGTATTGCCCTGTGGAATAGGTTGGACAATACAAAAACCCTGATGAGCATCCTTTTTTTCCAGCTGATTTACCTCATGGTCCAGATCCCATATTGCCACCCTTGCAATATCCACAGGTAAAAGCAAAACTTTTTTTTTTCAACAAAACAACTGGGTAACTGATACTTGGAATCTGCATCAATTTTTATTTTATGGTGTCTTACCTTATTTTGATACCTTGATACTTAGTCAGTATCAAGCCAAAATGGTGTTTTACCTCATTTTGACTTGATATATCATCTCTGCGCTTGTGACAACAAGTAACTCTTTATTGTGGAATGTTGTGTAGCAGAAACTCAAAATATATTGAAAGTGTGATAAAGGATATCAGAATATCAAAAAATGTTGTACTGAATTACGTCGTCAATTTTGTGGCACTCTTACGAAGTGAAATTTTGGTTAACAATGTAATTTTGGAGGGCGTTGTAGTGGTTCATGTCTTAGTGCAAGTTCGAAGGCAACAACGATGATAAAATTTTTTTCTCAATGTCTTACTACCATTTTTATGATGTGCTATCAATGCAGGCTCTTTCCAAGACAATTATGCCAAATTTGTGGTAGAAGCAAAACTTGGAGCATCCCCAGATGTGTATGCAGCAGCTATTGAAGCCAACGTATCAGCTATTCATCAATCCATTGAAGCAAATGTGAAAGACAAACCAAACGATGGTTCTTTTTTTTCTTCTCCTTCTTTCACCTGATACCCAAAGGGTGTTAGGGGTATGAATCTTAAACGAGGATGCATATAATTACAAATGATAAAATTTTAAATGGCTGAATGTCCTTTTGATGCTAACACACTCCTTTTTTATTTGGGCTCTGGCTAATAAAATAAAGCCTGGTGGATGACCTCAATGGGGAGTGGATCATGCCCCTCACAAAAGAAGTTCAGGTCGCATACTTGCTTGCTAAGAAGACTAGATTAAAATCAAGTACATTGACAAGTGCAGCTTGTTTGTGTTGAAAGATGAGTTCACCAGATCAAAGCGTTGAGCTGTCTGTGAGCATGATATTGAATCCCGATAAAAGATTTTTGTTTGCTAATTGCTGTATCTAATAAACATGAATGTACACTAGATTCCAGCTTTATAAAAAACTGCTTACCACCTCTCTTTTTATCTATCCATTAACTTGAAGATTTTCAGTGCGTGTTATTAAAATAATAAATAAAAGTAGAAAACCTCAAGGTTGAGGCATTTGACGTAGTAGTAAGACCTTTATGTAGCCCATTGCCACGAAAGCCTTGTTGCCTACTTGTGATAGATTCCTTATAGTTTTCATTACTATACTTCTGTGATATATATATATATATATATATATATATATATATATATATATATA
>JAVDBV010059912.1:0-12015 GCA_032619315.1 Piper longum
CGTTTGTCGGCTATGAACGACTTAAAGTTTGTATTTTTAGTTTAATTCTTTTCTTTCTCATCGATTTGAGATTTAATTATTTCTTATTGATTTAAGACATTAAATCTCATTTTTTATCAATTTTTATTGTCAATTTAACATATGCCATGTATGGAAATTAACAAGAAGAAGGGAAGAAAAATTACCCAAACCAGGAGGAAGACAGCACCAATCCGAAGGAAAATGAGGATGACGTCCCCCCCCCTTCTTACCCCCTTTTTATAATGATATAAAATGACGGCTAGGGTACGTGGAAGCACCCTTTCACCGTAATTTATTTAACCGGGTAATTGGGTAATCGACATGATTCACTTAACCATTTAAACGGTTACACAGTATGGTTCACTTAACCGGTTAAATGGGTAAATAGTACGGTTCACTTAACTGGATAAACGGGTAAATCATACTTAACCAGCTACCGATAATTATTTTAAATAAAATTTTTTTTCCCACGTTCGATCCCCCCACGTCGAATATTATTATTATTTTATTTATTTTATTTTATTTTTTATGGGTCTTTACAGGCTATGTCTACCTGCTTGCTGCATGAGCTATTTCTTAGAAGAGTGTTAAACAAACACTCATAGCTTCTTCCACCATGACAACTAAATTCATAGCTTGTTATGAGGCATCCAATTAGGGAATATAGTTGCAGAATTTTGTCATGGGTTGTACATTATTGATAAGGTAGAATGACCACTTAAGTTATTTTGTGACAATCAGTCGGTAGTATCATATTCAAACAACAATAGGAGCTCATCTAAGTCAAAATATATAGAGATCAAGTTCCTTGTTGTGAAAGAAAGAGTTCAGAGTGGTAAAGTCTCTTGTAAGACCCCATTTCCAGGTTAGGGTTTTACCTAATTTTAATTTTGTCCTGTTTGGGTGAGTATCGAGTCTGTTCAAGCGAGCTCGAGCCAGACTAATTTTAAGAATATGAGTATGAGGCCCACATGGCCATGTAAGTATGTTATGGAGGTTGAGTATGTCTAACATATATATGATACTTTCAGTTATAATACAGTAGAGCTTGAGTTATCCGTGTATAAGTGAGGTATATATATGATTTTTATGAGTTAGCCAGGATTTTATGCTTAGATCTAGGCCATTGCAGCATATAGCATCCGTTTAAGATTTTCTGGGTATTTCATTTGCATGGAGCATAGAAATTTTAGATCACTCAATTGTGCCCTTGTGGGCCCAGCTTGATTGAGTTTAGGATTCGAGACCTATTTAGCCTTCTTGCCTCGATTCCTGCCTATAATGTCAATTTTAGGACTCGAGTCAGTTTTGACTTTGGACGGTCTCGATTTGAGCTTTCCATCCATAAGTATATTACATATACCCATAGGTGGATCCCACTAGACCACGAGTTTGTCGGTCGTTCCAATCATGCTACATGGCAAGATCTAAGTTATCCTCGTCAACCCTAGTTTTCTCCCATTTATATTTCAAACATTTCCTTTGATTTTTAGAGTTACACCCTTTAGCGCCGCCATCACTTCGCCTCTGCCACTAGATTAATAAGACCGTTACCACCTCATAGCCGGCTAATAGTCCATACTGACGATCGCCACCGGCGCCACCATAGTCACCGCCGGTGACAACATTTTTGTAGTCGATTTTTGGCGCCGCCCCCAATCGTTTGGGCCATTATCCTGTGCCAGAAAGTATCCTTTGTAACCAACCCTGTAGCTTCCCATTGCCAAGATCTACGATTTGGGACCGACACGGACCTCCCCCGTGGCCATGATAACCGCCGGCGACTCGCAGTTGCACAGTGGCATTTTTGGTCATTTTTGGCTATTTTTCAGCCAGCCACCGACTGAACACTGCCGACTGTCAGCCCAAATAAGGTCATCTCATTGAGGCCAACATTTTGAGACCACCCACTAGCTCTGTCATGGCCGCGATCGCTGCCGGTGACGTCACCGTACCTGGCATTGATACCTCTTCTTCCTGGCCTTTTTTTGACAGACCAATAGCTGGACTCCACCGAACACTACCACCAACATGCTCCTTCTCACATAGGCCATCGATCCCGAACGGAGAAGACACTAGCTGCGCCGCCGTCGGCATTTTTTGGTGACGGGCAACGGCTGGTCCGCCGGCCCATTAGTGTGCTCAAGACTGCATCCACCTGCCCTTGACCGCGTCGCCTAGCCACAACTGCATCCGCCTGGCCACGACCGCTTCCGCCTACTTGTGTGCCAATCCGAGCCCGTGATCATGTCCACCAAGCCAACCCAACCATTTTCAGTTAACCCAAACTAGGTTGGTTTAGCCCATTCGATTTGGATCTCGTTCAACATGCTTTGGTCTGGTTCAACCCGTTTTTTATCGTTTCTCGACCCTTTTTTGGTAACTCTAGAGCCCTTACATTAGTTTGGATCCATATTCACATGATTTTGCATGTTTTGATGTTATGAGTATTTTTATTTATTTATTTATTCATGATTATTAATTTCTTATTATTTATATATTTGTTAACTATGATGAATGATTATGTGACTAATTATTGTTATTAATAATGTAAATATTCATAGATATTATTTGTTTTCGGGTTTATATTACTTTATTTAATTAATTGATAATTTTTAATTATTTCTTGTGTTATTATTTATACGTAGTTAAGCATATGTTTGTATATTTAATATTTAAATTATTATTGTTCATGATTAATTCATATTAGTCATTTATTTACTTATTTATCTATTGACTTATTTATTTAATTATTTATGTTTACCAATATGAGTATATATGATATTTACTCGTGTTTGCCGTATATTTATGTAGCATAATTATTTTATTATCAGAGTATTATTTATGTTCATATATTTATTATTTGTCTAAATATCTATGAGTGGATTCTTTGTTTATATATTTATTATATCTCGATTTACGTGCTTGATGTTTAGTTATAGGTTTGTTAGTATTATTTTCATTATTAAGATGTATTGATAATATAAGCACACACTACGAGCATGCATTATATAAAGATATTAATATTTTAGTTACTAGTGGGTTTCAATGTAGGTTTTCGAGTTCAATCTTGTTGAAGATGTATAGATACGCTTGGAGCTTGGACCACATGTCCGTAGGACTCTCCCTCTCTGCTTGACTCCTTACGTGTATAGTTTAATCGTGTTTTATACATAGGACGACATCATCAACGTTTTATCAGATCCCTCCGATGTTGGGCCATTTAGCTCTATTTTCTATGCGTATTTAACAAAACTACAAGGATGACAACCTTGTTTGTTTTCAAACTTAAGCTTTACAAATGTATGATACAAGCCTCTTCCCTAAGCTTATTACATAAGTACGCACATTTTGATGAATTTCACAAATAAGAGAATGAGTGGTACAGAGATATGTATGTACAGAGAATTTCACATTTTGATGAATTTCACAAATAAGAGAATCGGGTTAGGGTTTTACCCGATTTGAGTTTTATCTATTTGGGTCAGTATCGAGTTGGTTCGAGTGAGATCGGGCCAAACTAGTTTCAGATTATGATTATAGGCCAAGATGGCCATATGAGCATGTTAAAGTAGCTGATTATGCCAGACATGTAGATAATAAGATCACGAGTTATCAGTGTATACTCAGGTATACGGATTTGTTTGTATGTTTTAGATAGGATTTTAGGACTAGATTTAGGCCGTTGCGGCTTTTATTATCCATTTGGGATTTTATGGGTACATCATTTGCATGCATCATAGGAATTTTAGATCACTCGATTTATGCCCCTGTGGGCCCAGTTTGATTAAGTTCAGTGTTTGAGGCCCATTTAGCCTTCTTACCTCGATACCCTCCTATAGAGTCAATTTCAGGACTCGAGTCGGTTTCGAGTTCGGACGGTCTCGATCCGAACTTGCCGCCATATCTATAGTGCGAGTATTTATAGGTGGGCCCCATTAAGCCTTGAGTTGTCAGGCATCCAGATCGTGCCATGTGGCAAGATTGGAGCCATCCACTCACCCTTATCTTCACCCATTGATTTCCAGGGTTTCCATGATTTTGAAAATTTCACTGTTATGCCGCCGCCACTTCAACTCGCCGCCGGCGACACGCCAGCCCACCTCCGACCACACCCTCAGTACGACGGTGACCACTTCGCCGCCGGCTATCAGTTCGTACCCACCATCAGCACCGAAGCCGCCGCAGTCGTCGCCGGCGACAACAATTTTGCTGTCGGTTTCCACCGCCACCGCCGCCAATCGGGCTGTTTTCCAGCGACGGCGAGCCACCACCGGCCAATCCGACCACCCCCACCACTTCATCTCACCAAGATCTACATTTTGAGGCAACCCACGACGACCATCATGGCTGCGATCGCCGCCAGCAACGTCGCCGTACATGACGGCAACACCGCCCCTTTCCGACCATTTTCCGGCCGACCAGTTGCCGGACTCCGCCGGTCGACTTCCCCAACAGCTCGGCCGTCCTCCCCTCTTTCGATCGTAACCGATGGCGCCAGCAGCCGCGCCGCCGTCGGCGTTCTCCGGCGACGGGCACCGCTGTCCCTCCGCCCGACCCGTTTACCCGCGACCGTGTCCACCTGCCCACGATCTCGTCCACTAGCCCGCGACCGCGTCCGCGATCCTCCCAGCCGACCCAACCTATTTTCCAGCCCGGGTTGGTTCAGGCCATTCGGGTTGGTCTGGTTCAGCTTCGTTAGGTCCGGTTCAGCTTAATTTCATCCCGTTTTCGTCCGCTCTTGCGCCGTTTTTGGTAATTCGAGAACTTCTATATTAGTTTACATGCATAATCAAATGATTTAGCATAATTGGATGTTACGATAATTTTTCTTTAAATGTTATTTTAATTAATTATTTATTCATTATTATTTATTTATTTATATTTATATGATTATTTGTTATTATTTAGATTATATTTAATTATGAATATTTGTCATTATGTGTGTATAAATATATATATATATATATATATATAATTTTATTTTATTTTGTTTATTTGTTCATGATGTGTGTGCCAGTATTTATTTATATTTAATTATGTATTGTTGTGTTGTATGACTATGATATTATTAATAGTCATTATTAATTGGTATTAACTATTTGTTTATTTATTTATTTATTTATTGAATTATAGTAGATTTATTTATTTATTTATATTTTTACTAACACGAGGATATATTGATAATTACTTGTGTTTGCTTGCGTACGTACATATTATAACTATATTATTATTTTATCATTAGTATATTATTTATGCTCATGATTATTTGTTTATTATTTATCTAATTATCCATGAGTGCAGTTTCTTGTATATTTATTATTTATTATTTAGTATTACTATGTCTCGATTTGCATGCCAAATGTTTAATTATAATTTTGTTAGCATTGTTTCCTTTATTAAGATGTATTGATGATATAAGCACACACCAAGAGCATGCATCATATAGAGACAGTAGTTTTTACTTAGGATACTTAGTAGTGGGTTCCGATGTAGACTTCAGAGTCTAAGCTCGCCATAGATGTGCAGATACGCTTGGAGCTTGGACCAAAGGTCCGTAGAACCCTCTCCCTCTCTGCTTGACTCCTTGTGTGTATGGTTTAATCGTATTTTATACGTAGGATGACATCGGTGGAGTTTTATCGGATCCCTCCGATGTCAGGTCATTTAGCCGTGCTTTATACGCAAGTTTAATAAAACTACAAGGATGAGATCCCTTATTGGTTTTCGAACTTTAGCTCCAGAAATTTATTATACAAGCCTCATCCCTAAGCCTATTATATAAGTACGCGTTGTTTTACGGATTTCACGAATAAGAGAATGAGTTGTACGGAGACATATATGGACCGTGCTAGTACTCCTTCAAACCATGAGGTATTGCGGGTGTATGATGGTACTGATAATGCAGCGCATTTCCGGAATATGTGGCACTAACTTAATTGTTCCTTTTGCCATTTGAGTACAGTGGTGGGTGATATGGAAAGTGTGAGGGAGTAAGCACTGTATGTATGTTTGATTATGATTATGAGCCGTGCATGCGAGCCGACATTTGTTTAAGTATGTTTGCTTACTGCCCGGTGTGAGGCATTCTTGAAGTTTCATATGTTTTCGTGGGTAAGGGAATACCCATTTGCCAGATTGTATTAGTTATTTTCGGACCAGTAACATTCGTTACTGACGGCTTTCTTATAATATATGTAGGTCTCGTAAATCCTGTATTGACCTCGGCGAAAGGACAGATCAATGCTATGCACACTTGAGCTCAACCTAAGATTTTCTTTCTTGCATTTATTTATATTTGATGTATTTTGATGTTTATATAACAATGACTTCCATTATCATGACACCAAGAGGGTTATTTCGATCTATTTTATGGATCGAGTCTCACTGGCTAATAAGTTTAAACATGTCTCGACTCGATCGTAACATTTCTGATCCGGTTCTTAAGTGAATCGAAATTGGGGTGTTACAGAACTAGTACTCCTTCAAACCCTGAGGTAGTGTGTTGTATTTGGGTATTGCGTAATGTAGCACATTTTCGGAATTCGTTGCACTAAGTTAACTATTCCTTTTGCCACTCGACTACCATGGCGGATGATATGGAAGATGTGAGGGCGTAAGCATTGTATGTATGAATATGATTATGAGCTGTGCATGTGAGCCAGCACTTGCTTAAATATGCTTACTTAACGACCAGTGTGAGACAATCTTGAAGTTTCATAAGTTTTCATGGGTAATGGAATACCCATTTTCCAGTTTGTATTAGTTATTTTTTGGACCAATAACATTCGTTACTGATGTTTTTCATATAATATATAAAGGTCTTACAATCTTGAGTCAACATTGGTGGGAGGACAGATAAACGCTACACACACTTAAGCTCAGTGTAGTTATTTACTTACTTACTTTTATTTATGTTTGATGTGTTTTGGCGTGTATTTAATAATATCTTCCATTCTCATGACACCAAGAAGGTTGTTTCAATCTATTTTATCGATCGAGTCATACCGACCAAAAACTTTAAACATAACTTGACTCATTCGCAACATTCCTGATTCAATTCTTAAGTGAACCAAAATCGGGGTGTTACACTCTATAGAGCATATTGGGACAAACTTCATGGTTGTGGATCCGCTTACTAAATGTTTACCACCCAAGGTCTTTCATGAGCATGTTGCTCATATGGGTGTTGTATTATTTGATGATATGTTACTTTATTGGGTGTTTGTATTTGGTTTAAGGTTCACTCTATTTTTTGCGTTTCTTTAAGTGATCTCATAATGTTGGACTAGTTGAAAACAAGCATGTTCGGATTAAATTACATGTAATTTTCATGCTACACATCTACATTTGATCTATGTCATTTAATTATGTTGATGTATGTGGCCATGGATGCATTTAGTTACAATAAATGTAACGAAAATCATCTTGATTCTATATTAACATTGTTAATGGACAAGATTGTTATTTTGGAATAATAGAATATGTTATTTTTTAGCTCATAAGATTATATACATTTATCTTTGTGTATATATATATAGTCCAAGTGGGAGATTGTTAGATGTTGGACAAAAATATATACATGAATCAAGAATTGTATCATATGTTCTTATTTAAGGTTGGCCTAAATTAAATTGATATATTAAAGTTAAGTATTTATGGGCTATCAATAAAGATGTGGAATTTAATGTGTAGATACCATTTTCGCAATTTCTCTTTTTTAATGGGTAAAATTGAAATGATTAAACTAAGACTATAAATAAGGAGGTTATGGTCCATGAGTTCATAAGTAGTTTTCGTTCTGGTATCCCATCGTCCATAAACTTTGGTTTTGAAGACTATTCTTAAATTTGGAAGATCAAAACCGAAAGAGGTAAATAATTAATTCTCTTTTATGGATTAGGTATGCTTCCGCTAACCAATTTTATTTACTTGATAATTTGATATGAAGTACAATAAAGTTTTATGAAGATGATTTTATCATCTGTAGAATTTGGTGAAAGATAATAAAGTTTTGTTTTTAAGTTTAAGTGATAAAGTTCTAACAAGTGGTATCAGAGCAAACGTGGACATATGAAAAAAGAATGCACTAAATATCATGCTTGGTGTGTAAAGAAAGGTCTATTACTTAATTTTGTTTGTTGTAAGGTTAATTTAGCTTTAGTTGCAATACACACTTAATGGCTGGATGTGGGTGCTACCACTCACATAAGTGTGTCAATGCAGGGTGGCCTGAATTATCGAAAACCAAATGATGCTAAAAGATTCATCTAAGTGGGTGATGAAAAATTAGTTAAAGTTGAAGCAATAGGGATATTTAGATTATTATAAAAGACAAGATATTATTTGAATTTGAAAGAGACATAGGTGTACCGTCTTTTAGACAGAATTTAGTTTCTATTTCTATTTCGAACAAATCTGATTACTCTTGTTCATTTAGAAATAATAAGTTAAGTCTTTTTCTAAATTCAAATATTTTAGGTACAAAAATATATATTTGTTTGATACTATTGCATCTTTTAATGAAACTTTACATGTAGGTTTAAGTGGTACAAAAAGAAAATTAACGAATGAGAATACTACTTTACCTTGGCATAAGCATTTAGGACACATTTTTAAACAAAGAATCGAATGAGTTATGTCAGATGGAATTCTTGATTCTCTTAATTTATTAGATCTTCAAGTCTGTGCTGAGTGCATTAAGGGAAAACAAATAAATATAAAGAGACTAGGTGCCAATAGATCTTCAAGCGTCTTAGAACTAATACATACGGACATTCATGGGTCATTTCCTACAGCTTCTTGGAATAGTCAACAATATTTTATTACATTCATACATGGTTATTCTCCTTATGGTTACCTTTATCTCATTCATGAGAAGTCTCAAGCATTGGACGTGTTTAAGGCATATAAGGTTGAAGTTGAGAATCAACTTGACAAAACTATTAAGGTTGCCAAATCTAATCGTGGTGGTGAATACTATGGTAGATATGATGGATTAGGTATACAACGTCCAGGGCCATTTGCCAAATTCCTAAAAGAGTGCAGAATTGTCCCACAATGCACAATGTCAGGTACTCCTAGCATGAATGGTGTTGCTGATAGACGAAATTAAACATTAAAAGACATGGTAAGAAGCCTTATTTTGTTATTTTTGTCTTGTGAGCACTTTCAGCCTATTCTTGCTTCAACTTTTCTTCTTGAACATTATAAGAAATAAGCTCATTAAGAGTCCATTTGTCCCTTTAGTAGTTATAATTGACCTTCAATTGATTGAATTATGCTGGAAGAGAAATTAAAACTAAATGCACGAGAAAATCTTCAGATAGCTATAGCTTTAGTGCTTTTAATTTTTACTTTTCCTTTAAAATTCATTGAAATCAAGTTCGACAAAAGCATACTTATTTTAGCCTTATTGTTTTTTACAAAACGCTTTTCAATTTTCTTGAAAAACATAGTAGTTGTATTAACCTTCTCAGACACATCTCCCCTAAAGGTCTTTCGAATCCCACGTTTCATGATCATAAGACTCATGCGATTTGAATGTTCTCATTTCTCAATGTCCCGTTTTCTCAATTAAACTTTTGTCTGTAAGAGAAGCAGGTTATTCAATCCTTAATACAAAGTGAAGATCCATGCAATCAAGAATGATCATTATGCTCTCTTTCCAATCCTTAAAATTATCTGTAAGCATTAGAATTGAATGAATGTTGGCAAAAATCATATAAGCAAATTGATTCACTGAATCCATAGAACAAAACAACATGCACATTATAAGATTAATAATTCAAACAATGGTTAATCCCATCAACATATACCTATCACAACATTAATATTTAGTCTTTAGACAGAAATATCAATTAGTAAGTGGTACTCTACGTGTAGTAATCAAATATGAACAATAAATTTTGTCAAATAATAAACCACCCTTTGGGCCGATTTATTATCCACTTAGAAGCTTGATAATTATCCCATTTTTATTACAGAAATTAATGTTACTGCACTAATCAAATATAAATAATAAATCCTGTCAAATAATAAGCCTTCCTTTAGTCAATTTATGATCCACATAGAAGCTTGATAATTATCCCATATTTATTACTACAAATGAATATATAATTCTGTTAAATATTAACCTACTTTTGGGCTGATTAATATTCTCCTGAATTAAATACCCATAAGCTTCTTAATATTAAAAAATAAATTAATTTTCATAAAAGAGGCTACTTTGACAATATATAGTAGTCGTTAATAAATTTTAAAATATTAATCACAACTAAATCATCATTTTGAATTTGATAATCCCAAAAAACTAAAAAATCTTATAAAAATATCTTTATTTCAAAATTTCTGAAATTATAACCTTTTCTAACTTTATTTTCCTCACTTGATATTTTACCAAAAGTGGACCATAATTTGATAATAAATATCCCATGTACAAATTTCTTCTACTTTCCTTTAATCCTTAATCGATAATTAAACTCAAATAAAAATAATCCTCAGTGATCTAATATGCAGTTGGCTCTTGATGCCACTTGTTCGAACTTTATCACTTTGAACTTAAAAACAAAACCTTATTATCTTTAACCAAATTCTATAGATGATAAAATCATCTTCATAAAACTTTATTCTTCTTCGTATCAAATTATCAAGTAAATAAAATTTGATAGTGGAAGCGTACCTGAATCTATAAAAAAAAATTGATTTTTTACCTCTTTAGGTTTCGATCTTTCAAATTCAAGAATAGTTTTCAAAATCAAAGTTTCTGGATGATAGGAAACTAGAACGAAAACTATTTATGAATTCAGGGACCATAACGTCCTTATTTATAATCTTAGTCTTATAATTTTAATTTGACTCATCATAAAAGAGAAATTATGAAAAAGGTATCTATAGGTTGAATTCCACACCTTTATTTGTGGCGCATAAACCTTAATTTTAATAGATCTATTGAATTTAGGTCAAACTTAAATAACAGCATATGATACAATTCTTGATTCATATATATATTTATGTCCAACATTCAATAATCTCCTACTTGGACTATATACACACACAAAGATAATTTTATATAACCTTATGAGCTCCAAACTAACATATGCTATTATTCCAAAATAATAATCTCATCTATTAATCAATGTTAATATAGGATCAAGGCGATTTTCGTTATATTTATCATAACTAAACCCATCCATGGTCACATACATCAATATTATTAAATGACATAGATCAAGTGTGGGTGTGTAGCATGAAAATTATATGTAATTTGATCTAAACATGCCTATTTTCAACTGGTTCAACTTTATGAGATCACAAAAAATAACACAAAAAAAAATTTAGTGAACTTTAAACTAGATACAAACTCCTAATAAAGTAGCATATTATCAAATGATACAACACACATCTGAGCAATATGCCCATAAAAGACCTTGGGCGGTAAACTTTTAGTAAGCGGATCCGTAATTTTGGAGTTTGTCCCAATATGCTCTATAGAGAATTTACCACTCTCAACTCTTTCTTTCACAACAAGGAACTTGATCTCTATATGTTTTGACTTAGATGAGCTCCTATTGTTGTTTGAATATGAAACTATAGACTGATTATGTAAAACCCCATTTTCGAGTTAGGGTTTTACCCGATTTGAGTTTTGCCCTATTTGGGTCAATATCGAGTTGGTACGAGCGAGATCGAGCCAAACTATAAAACCCGGGCTATCGGCCCGAGGGTTTTTATTGTCGGTTCAGTTGTTACCTGAATCAAGTTAGTAGGGTCCGGCCATTCTTGCCGTCGTTTATATATGATATGTTGTAAGTTGTCCGGCCTTAGCCTCCTTCAGCGTTTGGAACGTCTGTTTGGATGCGGCACGCCCGGCTTTATGATATTTGGTCCAATTTAATCGTATATAGTTAGATGTTAGGATTGTGTCTCTCGCGTACCTTTTGTGTGCTTACCGTATGTTTGATAACCTTTCGGACCGTCCTAACCCCTTTTGGG
>JAVDBV010059913.1:0-16100 GCA_032619315.1 Piper longum
CATTCATAAATAATTTATTTAATATAAAATTAAGGGTATTTTCGTAATATAAGGGCATTTTGGTCATTGTCAAATTTTAATTCCCATTTTACCCATGCATAAATAATTTATTTAATATAAAATCAAGGGTATTTTCTTAATATAAGGGCATTTTGGTCATTATAAATTTGAATTCCTATTTTACCTATGCATAAATAATTTATTTAATATAAAGACAAGGGTATTTTAGTCATTTAGGGGTATTTCGGTCATTGTCAATTTATAATTCCCACTTTACCCATGTATAAGTAATTTATTTAATATAAAGTCAAGGATAATTTATTTAAATTGGCCGATTCCGCACGGAATCGGCCGATTCGTGCATCTATGATGAGACTAGCCGTGTTCTAATCGGTGGCTTTCTACTGTGAGTTTTTTTTATTTTTAAGAAATTAAAATTAATAAGATTTTAATTCGCAACCCTCTGAAATATTTTTATCATATTTTTTAGATTATTGTTATATTCTGATTGGTTAATTCTCTTAGTAATAATCTCAAGCCATTATTGAGATCTTATTTTATTAATAATATTAAATAATAATAATAATAGTGATATCAAGATAAGATTTTCACCTTTTTGTAATTATAGATTTTTAAAAAAATTTTTCCATAAAACGATCCTTTAAAATGGCAGTCTTGAAAATCAGACGCTAATTTAGAGAATATATGTCAGAAAAAAGAAAATCAACCAAAAATAAACAAAATTGCTATAGACGATCGTCTGATAGAGAAACTTAGATCTTTGAGTATTATTGATAAAAATTTGAATTTATTTCGGCCCATGAATATAAAATTTTAAGACTTGATTATTTATGATATTTTTTTAATAACATTGTTGAACCAAAACCTTATTTTAAAAAATAAAAAAATTCTATAAATTAATATAAAAATTCTTATTTTAACTCAAGTAAACATGACTAAATGAGCCATTAAATTTAGTACAGTTGGAAGACAAATTTAAAAGGTTGGAAGATGAGAATATTTTTGCCCAATTAAAACATTATGACGGCCATGCTTAGCTGCCTTAGTTGAACATTTAGCTGATACTTGAATCTCAGTTTTAAAACGCAATACTTAAGGGTATTTTAGACTTTTGATAATTTTTTTTCGTCTCTAAATACTTTTATTCATAAGAAGAGAATTAAATGTCTCACTCTAATAAAAAGTATGAGAACCAATTAAAATAAAACAAAATAAAAAATTACTATATTTTATCTCTTCACATATCTTTAAAATTAAAATCTATATTTCAAATATTAAATTATCATAATCTATATCATTAATTAATGAGAGTTTTTTATATACTTGACCTCTATATTTAATATTTACCACATGACATCTTTATATAGTATTATGTAAAATTTTACACCTCATTAAGAATTATAAATAGATTGTCACTTTCTCCACAAAAGACCCTATTATTTAGAAGAACGTATATAACATTAAAAAAAAACATACATCTACATTCAAAGCTAAGGAGTTCATAATTCCACGTCTAGAGTAAGAGTTAGGCGGGTTTCACATCCGTGGTAAAAAATTTAGCATTAGAATGTGGTGTAATAAGAAAAAAATGAATAGCAAAAAGGAATTTGATGTCCTCATTAATTAATTTTATCAATGTTAATGAAGACTGCGTAAATCGTATAACTCGAGTCAAAGTTTTATATTAGCAAATTAGTCATTTCCGGTTTGAGTCAAATTCATGAATTGCGTGTTAAGTTGAGGCCAGTCGTGGGTTTTGAGTAATGAGGGTTAAATTTATCTTAGTATATGATAATAATAAAAAACTTGATGAAAAGTAAATTATCAGAACACATGATAGTATGTAGTATTTTTTTATGTATTTGATAATATAATTATTTTTAGGTCGAATAATGTATTAGGACGTGTTATAGGATAATTTGGATGGATTGTTAGTTATAGAACATGTCATTGTGATGTTACTGTGTGTCTTATACTTTATGATATTTTTTTCTATTTTTGGTCTTTTTTAAGATTTATTACGAATTAGTTATTATTTTTTACTCGAGTCGAAGTCAAATCAAGTTTTATTCACAAAACTGCCACCGAAATTCTCCCCAACCTTTTCTCCCCCAAACCCCAATCACCTTGCCACCAACACCACCTCCAATCGCCACATCGTTGCCGATCGATGCCACCAAGCCCTCCTTGTCATCGTCGTGCCGCTCCGAGCGCCCCCAACTGTCGCCCGATCTCCACGACGTCATCCAAACGTTGTTTGCACCATTGTGCCGCTAACACCACCCCCCTTCAATCCACGACCATTTTCCCCACACCCAGTATCGCCACCGAGGCCCAATCAGACAAGCCGACTAACCACGGCCGACTCGTCATTGCCGGTTGTTGTTGTCGCCGATCATTGCCGCCATTATCGTCCTCACCACCACTATCATTGGATGAAACTTGCCGATACAGTGCCGACCCATAGCCCCGATTGCCTTGCTAAAAAATTCGCCAAAAAATTGACAAAAATTGCCGAAAATTCGGATTCACTAAAATTCGCCGGATTTTTCGCCGAATTTATCAAGTCAAACCCGATTGAACTTTGGACACCACCAAATATTGAATTCCAATCTCGAGCTGAGCACGGAAACCTTAGCCTTTGTTAATTGCCGATAAGGCAAGCTATAATTAACTCCAATTTAATTTATTAAAAGTGAAAATTATTAACACAACATGCTAAGATTGATGGATTAATGTGTTATATATTTTTATTGTAAATAAAAATATGAATTACTTGGTTGAAGTATATTCAAACGAATGCTAAGGAACTAATTAAGTAAATTAAATAATTATCGTAATCTAATGTAATGTAGCATAGAAAATCTTATATAGATTGATGTATTGTTGATGCGAATATGGATAATGTATGACTAATGTGAATATGTATTGATGTGTGTGTGCTATAGGATATGTGAATGCATCATAAGAGAGCGTTAGCTTTTAGTTCAATGTGTAGGTATAAAGTAAAAGTTTATCGCCTAGGCGCGTGGACACAATTGGAGTTTCTACAAGGTCCATTTATAACTCGCTTCTGGTTTGACTTATATACTCTATCGTATTTTGTTTTAACATGTAAGCGAACATGTCGAGTGGTGGATTTATTGTATCCCACTCTACACGAGCCATCTAGTTGTATGAGATTTCTGGATTAAGAACCCTCAAGGATGAGATCCCTCGAGTTTGTTTTCGAATTTCAGATCCAACTCACGATGCCTTCAAGCCTATTACATTGAAATCCCTACCAAGGCCTATGTACATGTAGTTTTCACTTTTTTATTGAGATGTGAGACTAGGTAAAATTGATGGTCGCGTCATGAGATAGGGCGTATGTTCTTTAAAGCGGGCTCTGGAATTTGTAACCGTCCGTTCCATTCCCAAGGGAACCTGATAACTCTACCTTTGAACTCCTCAAACCCGTAGAAGTATTGAGATTTACGGATACTGCAATATAGTGCATGTCTAGACTTATGGCTTTAAAGGGTATCGAAGGTGCATACATGAGAGTATTCGGCCTTTGTACTGAAGGTCAATAGTGATATGAATGATGTAGACGCCTGAAAGAAAAGAGAATGATTTTTTTGCATAAAAGATAGTTTAAAGTGGCTAATAAATAAGGATGGGATGGAAAAGGGACGATATCATGCGAAATTGACGACTCCTAGTTGTTGCCCTTGTTAGTTTTATAAGGAAGAGTAATAATGTTTTCATTCAACATGAGGGTTTTTTTTATCAGTTTGTTATTAATAATTTCTAAACTAGTAACACTCGTTACTAACGTCTTTTTACTATTTATATAAGTAAAAATTACGAGGAATGAGCGTTGTTATGATTGCAAAGGAAGAAGAACAATATTGAAATTGCACACACATGTACCTGCAGAGTGTAATTGGTGATAATAATGAGTATTAGATTACTTTGAATGGTATTTCATGAAATGATATAAATATTTTGGATGTGAACAAAAATGAACATGTCAAGATACGAAGTTTAGATTTGGCTTAAATGATGAGGAAAATAACGATAACTAGAATGCAAAAAAAATACTGTGTTTGGAATATATTTTTTATTTTTATTATCATAAATATATACTGCCCATTGTTAAACCTATTACACTTTTAAAGGAGTCAATGTCCATTTTATTTTACAAATAATTATTTTTTTTAAAATTTTTCGTTTGTTTACTTATTTTATATTTAATTGTCTATATAGGACAATATTAGAACTTACACATCTTATTTATATGTTGTATGTTGCATCACTTTTTTAAGCCATCGATAGTAAATTGAAGTCGACTTAATTAAATTAAGTAGACTAGACCGTAAAATTTCCAAATTGGTTTTATCGTATGATAAGAAACAAACATATTCTTTGTCCTTGCAAGTAATTCCCGGTGAAGTAAAAAGAAAAGGAAAAGGTTTTGCGTTGCTTTAATAATTGCAGCACATGTTCACCTCTTATGCGATAGATGGTACTTCGGCGCATTTCTATTCTCTCCCACGCTTGGCTAACAGATCCTTCTCACTCGACTGGGCAAGGTTACAAAACGATGGAAGGGAGGATTCTCTCTTCCTCCAACGTTTGTGGGCAGTAATTTTTGTTGGTGGAAAAGAGGACGGATTAGAGGAGCTCGAGCTTTAGCCATCCGGTTGCCGGATTCGTTTCTTTTCTTGTAGTTATGGACCAAGTGCCACCCTGCCATTTTCGTCACCTTTCCTCTTATTTCACACATCCTTGTTCCATCCTGCGAGTCTGACTTGTGGTAGAGAAAAACAAAACTGGTTCACCAGCATCCTTTTGTGGTCGATCTTTCAAATGCCAAATCTTCTTCCCCAAAGGTCATACATAAAAATGCAAAGGAAACTCCAAGCCTTCTCAGTCTGCCCCGCTTTTTTGGCCCAATGACATTCTCTAAAAACAGGGAGCACAATTATTCGTTAGTGGCTTGCTTGTAACTTTGCAAATGCTTTTTTACTGATACAAAAGTCAGGAACAACTGTAGACAGCTGATGAAAAACAATCACCTATGTAGCAACACCTCCTGCCACATCCCTTGCGAGCAGCAGGTTATGAACCATATGAATTAAAATAAAGAAATTCTTTAAGTCCGCATCTTAGTCTGACATAGAAATCATTGCCAAACCAAAACGTGTGACCAAATGGTGTATGATACCCTTAAACAAAAATAACAATAAAAAGAAAAAGAGGTATGATACAATGCCAATTTTATGGTTCGGGACGATTTCGCTGCCGCCTCAACTCAACCTTTAGGGTGTGTTGAAAGAACGTGGACAAGAGAGGTGGAAGAGTTACGGCGGCGGTAAGTCCGCAAGACAAGACATCGAAGAAGTAGAGGCCACTGTCCCCCACTATCCGGTATCATCTCCATATCATCCCATCACCACCTTTTCTTGTCCTCCTATCTACCACCAACCCCTCAAAATCCTTCACCAAAAAGGCGTACGACATATCAACCCTCATTAATCAACATATAAAACCCAAACAGCCAGCCAATGCGTTCTTTATTAAACCCCAATTAACCTTAACCTGGCCTACCGCACTCGATCATCATATGTGTATGATTAGCAAGGAGGCCACCTTGCTTGACCCATCACGCCATTAACCACCTCCCCTCCGTTTTCACGTGAATTCATCTCAATCCCCGGACTAGTCTAGGTTGAGATTGATTAATCCGGGCTACAGTTAAGTTTTAGATTTGACATATTGAGCGAGGCCAATAAGCATAAAATAGGAGAAACGGAGAAAAAGAAGAAGAGGGCTTGAGTATGTTAGGACGGTGGCGGAGGATGTATGTTACCCACTAAGAAGAAGGAGGGGAGCTAGGGTTTGCGGGAGGGAGTCAAAGGTAGCCGCTATCGACCATCAAGCAATGTAGTGGGAAGCCGTGGGGCTGGGGAAAAGTACCCACAAATATATATAAAAAGAAAAAAAAGGGACATGTTTTGTGTATGTGTCGTCTCCAGGCCTCTCCCTCCTTCTGCATGCGCCTCCCTCCTCTCTACCCTAACGCTCTGTGTCCCCCCCCCCCTCCCTTACTAAAACCCCACTTATCCCTCTCTCCCCACTTCTTTCAACCGCCAGCACCTTTCCCTTCATTCTATCCTTGCTTCGATCGTCACCCGCTCTAGCTTGGCAGCTTGCCTGTGCCATTCCTTGTTTCTTTTTTGGTCGTGTTTGTTTGCTGGGGGTGACGGTTGGGACTATTTAATGCTGGTTGAGTTTTGAGCTCCAGCTCTTGTTGGAGCTGAGTGTTTTTTTTGTGGTCTGTGTTGTGACGGTTTGGTTCTGTCGATTGAGTGAGCTGGGAGGATCGTGAGGTGGTGCTGGTACTCGAAAGGTGTGTTTGATCTTCTTGTGTGCTTGTTTGAGTTTTTGACGACGAGGAACGATGCATTCCAGGGGAGAAGTGAGTGACTCGTGAGGTCGATTTGTTTGTATTTTTTTTATTACAACAAATGATGGTTTTTTTAAAAAAAATATAAAAACTAAAAAAAAAAAAAAGGTTTGTTGTTTTGTAGGAGTCGGATTCTTGTGGAGCTGATAAGAAGCATCTCGGAAGAGCGTCTGCAATGGAGACTTGTGCCTCGGGAGGGCAGAGGAGCTGCGCCGAGTGCAAGACTACGAAAACCCCATTGTGGAGGGGTGGCCCTGCGGGGCCGAAAGTGAGTAGTTTGTTGATTCTGGAGTTTCGTTTGTTTTCCATCTTTGGCTGTGTTTCTACGATATCTTTTTTTACCGTTCTTCCTTCTAAAAAATTTCCAATGGTGCTAATCTGTTGTTATGGGCCCTATGTTGCAGTCGCTCTGCAATGCTTGCGGGATCAGGTTCAGGAAGAAGAGGAGGGCGCTGCTGGCTCTCAACAACAGGGATGAAAAGTGCAAAAAGGAGAGGACCAAGAGCAAGCTCGGTGTCTCTTTCAAGCTGAGATTGTTGGGTCTGGGTAGAGATGCCGTGTTGCAGAGATATCTGCTCCAGACACAGAGGAAACTAGCAGAGGAAGAGGAGGCCGCTGTTCTTTTGATGGCTCTCTCTTGTGGTCTGGTCAATTCGTAACATAAACGCCGTCCTCCCTCATTACCCACTATCCATCTGATGATCAAATCTGTTAAATCGCTCCCCCTGTGTTTTCTTTATTTATCTTCGTCAACTTCATCTCCCATTTGCTCTTTTTTGCTTCGGCCTTTTTGGCTACAGGAGCTGCTGGCCAACAATGGAATCATGCATTACAGAGGATATTAAGCCCAGTAATGTCTGCTTCTTTGGTTGTGTTTTTGTTTTGGGAAGGGACATTGTTGGGGAACAGAGCAGCTCCTGGTGTCCTGTTTTACCTATTGGAATATGTGTAACCCCTCGTCATGAATGAAATATATGTGAATGACCCAGAAATATAATTCCACCCCTTTAGCCGCTGTTTTCGTCGTTAGTGCCGTTCTAGTTTTTTTTTTTTATGGGTCTTTTGCTGTTCTGTGAAAATTTGTTTACGGGAGGATGATAACTTGTAGGATGTAAATGATGCCGAGTCATATTAGTAGTCTAGAGAATGTCTTACTTCGTTGTTACATGTATCGATCTCCACTTTCCTTTATTGATGACTTGATCAATTCAATCTTTTGTTGGAACTTGGGAGTGTGAAATCAAGTTTAACCGAAAGGTCGACCGGCGATCAACAATTGCTTCTACGTCAAAGGTAGAAAAACCGGTAGCAATAGAAAGACAGTAAAGAGGTAGTTAAAACGGTACGAAGATGATAATATGAAAGGTAAAATTTATAAAGTAGGGAGCTTTCCACAATGAAATATGGAGAATTGGGGAAGACTCTAGCGACGGTTCTGTGGCAGCATCTGGGTGCGTCGGGAAGATCCTCATTGTCGCAAGGCTTATGTCTTCTGGATGCTTCGTTAGCGAATAAGTTCCCAGGCGACCCAATATTCCAATCCAACAAAGCTATTAGTGCTCGAGCCCTATGAGGAGTTTACCGTAAGCATCAGCCTGCGTCTAATTTGCTTTAACTGTGAGTTTAATTATCAAGTATTGACAAACCGGGTGGCTAGAAAATTAAAAAAATGAAAGATCATTACATGCTATGTTTAATTATAATTTAATTTTATACATTGCTTTTGGGAGAAAACTTTTTAATATGTTGTGAATTGACAAGCGTGACGCTGCATGAAGTATGAGGTTATAAGGACACTGTCGTTTCTAAACATCTGCTTATGGCTGTCGCATATACGAAGCGGAAGGATCACATTGCGCACGCTACACTATTCGTAACTAATAGCAGGTTAGAAACTTAAAATCTATCGCTAGCATCTTTAAGATATTATCAAATCAATTTAGAGTATTTTCTGTGAAGGATTTTTAGAATAATAATTGAGAGATTTGTACTAATATTTCTCATTAATTGTTTGCTTCTACTTATGTAAATGGAGGATAGGTCTTTTTTTAAATAACATATTAAGATGAATGAAAATTGAGTTCTTCCCATTTATCTTCCCCGTCTCCTTTTTATTTCTACGACAGTATCAAAATCCTCGGTCACATTGGTTTGCTATAAACCACTTACAAGGATACGTATTAGCAAAGTCCAGGAGATGTTTGTAAGTTTTTTTTTGGGTGTTTTGATTTGAAGGAAATTGGAATTTTTTTAAACAAAAAGAAAGAGTGAAAGTACGCCGCTTTTGCCCAAAGGCGTTGTAAAAGACAGTCACAAAGAGGAATTGAAAACAATCTGCTATCCATGAGAAAATTTAGAAAAATGAAAAAGCTCAAAAGAATGGTCTTTTAACTTTTGCGAAAGTTATTTTTTAGTGGATTAGAATCACTGAATCAGTTCTTATTCTTCAAATGCTTATGCTGCAATAATCCCCGTAAGCGTGGACTCACTAAGCTCCATCCCGAACATTGGACCCATATATATCTCACTTTCACTTTCTTCAATTGTGTTAAAAATATATACATAACCGCCACTTGCCAATAATTAATTTATTTTTACTTGCCATTAATTAATTATTATAAAATCAGAGGAAACGCCAAATTTCTACGAATTCTAAGAGCCGAGAAGCAATTCAGTTAAAAAGTACCCACCGGCGATGTTTTGAAACATAGAAATATCAAAGTTGAGCAGAAGGGTGCTTTTCGTGGTAAAGATATTGAATCTGCATTAAACGCGTGACTGTATTGCTCTCTAGTTTCTTCTTTGTGATTTGCTTTTCTCGGTGTAAGAACAGAGTATTGGAAAGTTATTTATGCTCATCAAATCTTTAGACAAGTTTTTCAATAGAGGTTGAACTATGAGTCGTCATTTCAACACTTTCTTCCAGCGGTGCTTACTCTTCTTGATGTTATCTGGCGATGTAAAAATAGTGTTAAATTTCAGGATGCCGATGTCCATTTACAGGAGAGGATGAGAACAGTCCAATCTCGATTGATAGTTTATCATGGTTTTCTTTCTACTCCTACTTGTCATCCTCTGGTTGTGAGACCGGGTTGTCGAATGTTCTCTTATAGCTCTTCTTCTCTGCAAGATACATTGACCACGTCCCGTTTATGTTGCTTTGCAGATGCCAGTCTCAAACATTTACCGGCTTCCACATCTTCTCTTGTGGGCTGCGGCAACTTCTTGGGCTTGTGTTGTGCTCAACTGTACTAGCCTTCCCACTGCTTTAAACATTGGTGCAGGCAGGTGTTAATGTCGATGTATCTCTTTTGGGCGTGATGGATAGAGCATCTCGTCTTCTATGTAAAAGTGTCCAAGGGTTAACAATAGAATCACACATAATGTGGCTAATCTTGTACAAGTTACAGTCTTCGGTGTCCTCTGATACCCACTTTTTGTAAGCTCGAGACACTTTTATAATATTTGGTCCTTTGTTTGCTCGAAAAAAACAACGGTTGCTAGTGTTTGCGATGAACAATCGAGATTTAATTACATTCTTTGAATGCGATTCGTCGTTGATATCAATAAAAGATAAATTCCATTAGTATACAAAATTTAAATTATTGCTATTTTAAAAGGAAAACAAGAATTTGTAGTTGATTTAGATAGATTTTATATATATTAGCCAAAGACAAAGTTATTAATAGTGTATATTAATAATATTAAAAATTAATTTATAAAATTTTACTATGTTATTTTTAAATAAAAATATTAAATATTTATTTAATTTTAACAAAGGTATAGTTGGATGCAAATTTAAAAGTAATTTTAATTTTAATAATTAACTGAAATTTATTTTTTTAAGATTTTTAATTCAGCTATAATTATTCTCAAAAAAATTTCCAATGATAAATAACAATAAATAAATAAATAAAAATTTGTAAAAAAACTAACTTAAGTATATATTAATAAGTTTTAAACTTTAAATCGAGTAGTTTAATTATAAATACATTAAAACTTATCAATGTTTTTAATTTTTAAATTTAGATAGAATTATACTCCAACACTTTCCAAGTAAAAAATATTAGTAATAATAATTTTTGATTAAGGAAGTACTATTAGATGTATAAAAATATTGTAGGACCAAAATCAATCACAATATAAAAAAAGATTAAAATGTGATAAAAGTGAAAAAAATTCCATCATGTAAGAGAGTTGACTAATTAATTAGATGTGTGTTGGCTAACACGAGAAGATCCATAGTTCTCCCCTGATTTAAAGTTTTCAATAAAAGAATAATCTAAAATATTCAATATAGGACTTTTTCAGGAAAGTAACTCAAATTTTAAAGCTTCTGCCTCTAAATTATTAATTTGTTTTATTTTGGATAAAACATTATTGATATGTTACTAAATCTAAAATTCCTTATTTAGATTTGAGGAAAATTTAGTATATGATATGACTATGGCAACTATATTTGATATTAGCCTTTGAATTTCAATAATGGGTAGATGATAAGGATAATTTTATTCAAGTGATCTAGATAATGAATAACTATGTAATCTAGATAGATGATTAAATTTTCACATTGTTGATATTGTTATTCGAGTTATTACTTGTCTAAGTAATCTCCTGATCGGCTCGATCACTTTATGGACACATGTGAGATCATTAAATAATCTATTTCCCCTTTTTATGAATAGCCATTGCTTTTAGTGTGGTATTGCTTATAATTGTTATCACACCCTCACACTCAATTATATTGTCAATCGTGCTCTAAATTCTAACTTATTCTTTATTTATTAATATCTTAATTGTATATTATATTTTATTTGATATTTAAGTTAATTAATTTCTAACAAATAACTATCAAAGGAATTGTTATTCTATCAATTAGACTCTAAAAAAATATAAATTAGTTCACTAAATAAATCATCTAATTATGGATTAAAAGGTCCATAATATCTCATAAATTCAACCCAAATTTTACCCTAAAAGAAATTAGGATTATTACACCTGATACGCGAATCACGGAACCTGTGCCCGCGGTTGATGGAGAGAAGCATGCCCATGGGTGGGTGTGAAGGACAATAGCCTCTTTGGTTGGAAGGTACGACGACAAGGTGCTAATCGCCATGGCCTACGGCCCAGGTTTACCATTTATTTTCCAACCTATAATAATAATAATAATAATAATATTTTTATTATTATTATTATTATTAGGAGAATATTGTGTCGGAATGTACTTTTTTTATTTTTAGAAAAGCAATCTATTTGCGTAAAAAACTCATACAACGTGTAGATGGATAAATTGCTCGTACATATATCAGAGAATTAAAATTAAATAGAACAAGAGTCATACCAACTATTACAAAATATATCATTAAGTCAACTACGGAACAATTTTGAAATATCAATTACACAAAGATGAGAAGACAACCTTCCGCCACGGAGAGGAAATGAGAAGGTTTTACGGCTTCATAACTAACTTTCCTAAAAAATGCCCCACCACACTTTGGCATGCCAAATCGCGTAATAAAAAAATGCCCTCCAATTGGGGTTAGACAACACGAAAAGGGTGGTAAAAGATGCTCTCCAAAGAAGGAGAGACCAAATAGAAAAATGGAATTGTGGTCGAAGATGGAGGCAGTAAACAGGAATGGGAGGGTGTCATCTTCATCAAATATGTAAGGAGATTCAACATTATATGTTAAAATTATGGTGGATTCTCGAAGGAGGAGGCATAATAAGCTAGGAGACCGGAAAAAACCAAGCATAAAATAGCGGAGAAGTCACCAAAGAGAGCATGGGGGAGGGCTTGCCTACACCTGAGTGCAAGGCTTGGGTGGGAAATGAGGGCTAGGGTTGGGGAGATGGAGGGAAGGAGAACTTAGATAACATATTTTCTTACGAAAATAGTTTATGTGATTATACTCTCAAATTAGTATCATCTTTTTTCAAATTTTCTAATTTTATAAAATATTATAATTAATTTTCATCTTCTTGTTTATATTATGTACCAACCAACTACAAAATTTAAATCCGTTGTTTACTAATACATACAATATTAAATTAAAATTATACTTAAAACTTAATTAAATTTATTTATGTTATATCATATTTTTATTCAAATATTTTATAAAAAACTATATTTAATTTTAAATTATATCTTTTCATTAAAATGTTCCTGCTTCTACTTGATTTTATACCATTTTCGTATTTTTACTTTGGCAATGAAGCGCGCGACTGCAGGGGCGATGGTCCTCCAATGAGGCAGAGATATGCACTAGCAATGGTGGTAATCCGGTTGAGGGCAGCAACTACTCCTCCCAACTCAGATGGCAGCTGGAGGCAATGGGCAGCAAGGCATCCTCATGAGAAGCAATTTAGCGGGAGTGGCAATGAGGGCTCCCTCCCTCTGCAAGGCAACGGCAGCGACTTCAACTGGGCAAAATGGAGGGATCACAGTAGCAAGGCGACAACTAAGAAGGACATGCATCACGCGCAAGGAGACTCCGCTGGAGTTGGGCCCTTTAGGCTACTAAAAGAGACTTGCAATAGATGTCACATGTCTCTCTCTATATAAAAGCAAGTTTTAAGAAATAAAGTTTTTTTATAAAATTCACCAACATCATCTATGATAAATTTGAAATAAACCTAACAATTTTCTTAAATCTCAGACGGAACTTACGGATGAGACTTCCACAATCGGTATAAGCAAGCTCAATGGACTTCCTTTATGGACTTACAATAAGTTTTATGGGTTTCTCTTAATCAAAGAAATAGCTCAAAAAATAAGATTTTCTTATTAGCCTATATATAATCCACTAGCATTATCCACGACCGATATAGGATAAACCCAATAACTCTCCTTCCATAATCATCATAGACAAACAACAACTCACGAAGGAAACTTCCACCCATATGGACCACTATTAAATTAGGCTTTAAGGACTTATAATAGGTTTTATGGGCCTTTTTTAATCTAAAAACTAGCTCAAAAAATAAAGTTTTCTTATAAGCCTATATATAAGTTACTAACATCATCTACGACCGATGTGTAATAAACCAAACACTAAGTTCTTTTGGAAGGGCCTTCCACCATAGATGAAGGTTGTTACAATCTGTAGAAGATTTCCTTCCTTGAATCTAGTTTTTTATTAAGAACCACCATAAAGTTTGTATCTCTATTTTAATGGGCCCTCTACTCAGGCTCGGTCCTTTTGATTGGGCCATCCTTAAAAAAAATGGGCTTATGTTGGGCAATTAATTTAAATTGGGTGATAAAATTCAAACATATAGACACGTCTTGGCATTTTTTTAAAATTTTTATAATTTTTAACTGATCAAATTATAAATTCGATAAAGATGGAGAATAAAAATTGATAAATTTTTTATTATTTTCCGAAAATTTAATTAATAAATTTACTAATTCATTAGATAAAAAAATTGGTGTTCATCTTTTAATTAGTTAAATTAAAAATATAATAAAGTTTTTCGATGAAAAATTAGAAATAGTTTATTATGGTTGATTACTCTTATTTTTTATCTTCACCGGATTTATAATTTAATTAATACAAATTATACAAATAATAAAGAATACATGTGTTTATTAAGTCATAATTCATATCTTTATTATCGAATTTATAATTTGATTAATTGAAAAAATCTAAAAATAATAAAAAATATTTGTGTTTAGTAATGTAAAATTTGTACTTTGGTTCAAGTTTTTGGTGTTGTTTTAACCATGTTGGGTTAGTGTTTGTGCACAAATTTTTAGGCGCCCTATACAATGGAGGGTTGTAATGCATGTGTGGAGGGGATAATTAGGTCGAGGGTTCACTCTGAACGCCTTTGTGGATGAAGACAAGTGTCTTAGATTGATTTTCAAAAAATTCTAAAAATTAGTATGAAATATTATGCTTTTTTTTTAGTTTATCTAAAAAGATCGAATTTTATAAAGATTTTCAAATATATAAATAAGATTTAAAATTATATTTTATTATTATCACGATCAAATCATAGTACACTATTTATTAATCTCTCTATAAAAATTGAGGACATTTGTCAAAATTTATTTTCTTATTATATAGACAAAAGATCTAATTAAGTGCGTTCGCCCATGAATACTTCTAATAATCTCTTTTAATTCTTCTCAATGTTGCAATTTTTGGAGGATATGGTTAAAAAAATTATGATTCTCAAATATTCTAAAATTATTTCGATTTGTATGTTCCCGTTTATTTTCTCCATCATAGTTTTTAAACTCCTTTTTTATTCTAAAAACTCATCGAGGCGACTTTATTTCGTATCTTGTCTAGTTAAACTTTATAAATAACTAATTTTACAATTGATGTTCTGAACAAAGTTATAAAAGTTATCAAAATATATTATTTTTTTAGATTAGTTAAACCAATATTTTAAAATAATATAAATCATCTATTTATCAATTTAAAGTGTTAAAAGATTAATATATACTAATTTTATATACATATTTAATTATATAATTAAAATTTTGACATAAATGTCATCGTGTCAGTTTAGAGTTGATTCCCTTATATAATGTGTCAAGTTGAGTGATGTGGAATTTATAACGCAAGTGCACGTGTCGAATCAAGTAATAAAAGTGATAAGAAAGTATCGTCCCGCGAGGAATTAGTTATAGAAATTCTCAATTACCAAAAATAATTTAATTAATTATACTTAAATGAAAACAAAATCAAAGAGTGCTTTAATTATGAATTATGACTAAATTAATCTAAAATTGCAATATTTAAATGATAAATTGATTTCAAGACGACAAACCTAGGATTTTTAATTTCACTTAGTCTTATATTTGATTAAAGTTATAATTTTTACCAATGAATTGCATATTCGAGTCATTAACCACGGGAATTAATTATTTATGACATCTCTTAGATTCACCATAAACTTATCAATCGCACCCAATTTTTATATCTCTATGAAATTGCTTATGTAAAATGATACATTAAGTTCTGCCCTTAACAATTACCCAAGACATATGAATATATCTCTATCTCATATGTAAATCACCCAAAATAGATGAACAAAGACTATTTTATTCAATGACAAATCTAATCTTTCTATCTCTAGACAAGATTAAATCTCTAAATCAATCAATAGGTGGCCAATCTAATGATGGCATTAACGAATAGAATAAAATAGATGATCCAAAAACACAATTACATCAATAAAAATTAATAACCTTTATTAATCCATGCACTAAGTTTCATTAAAAATCCTAGAAAAGAATTTACTCCATAGAATATTCAAATAAACACAAGAAATTCATGTATGATAAGAAAGACATCATTAATTACAAAGAAAAATAAATCAAAATAAAGAAAAACTCTTTTCGAAAAAGCTAATTCGTCTTCTGATCAAATTCCTTCGTCGTTGCTCTCCCTGTCTTTCGAGCCGTCGCTTCCTGCCGTCTAATTAAGTTTATAAGTGATCCAAATATTTTCATTGGGGTCCATCAAGATTTCGAGAAATATTAGAAAAATCAGATCTTCCGCCGCCAGCGCTCGAGCGCTCAAACAGTCAGCGTTCGAGCGCTCAACTCTCGGCTATCAATACTTCTTAACCGAAATGCCAGCGCTCGAGCGCTCAAACAGTTAGC
>JAVDBV010059915.1:0-18386 GCA_032619315.1 Piper longum
ATATAGATATATATGTTGGTGAGATCCCTTGGTCATGGCCGGTGTAGGCAGATGGATCGGAGGGCTCATGACAAGGAAATTGTGCCTTTGTTGTTGTGTTATGTATTTATGTGGAAACTATTTGTATTATGTTATGGCGTTGTGACATTATGAGGGCAAGTACCTCGAATAATGTTTTATAGCATAATGTGATAGTTGGAGTTTGGGTTCTCGTCTATGTGTGCTTGTGTTATCATTATTATTTTTATTATCATCATGCAGGGTGATAACTTTTGAGTAATATCTAACCGTCCTCCACACGGTAGTACGTAAGCCTCAAAATCTTGAAATCATTAATTTAGGAGCACTTAAGGTATGCTAAACTTATTTGGTTATAGCTGTTTGTATGTGCTGAAACAACATAGATTGAAGGAGCTTACAGTTCATACTATTGGAAGAATTCACATGAAGATCAAGTGTTCGGCCATGATATCCTAACATTTGAAGAATGCCCTATGATAGTAGTATTTGTAATGCATGTGCGGGGAATATGAAACAAATAACTATGACCCCTATGACCCTATCCAAGTACCTAGCATCATGTAATAAGTTACGTAATTCAAAGATGGAACTAAGTGTAAGAAGCAGACCATGCCTTAACATTATTAAGTTCCAACCTCAAGTTACGGGGAGGTGTGTCCGTTATGCCCTTGCTCGGATATCTGGCCTCTCTCATACCTGGGAGTGCGCATGCATTTGTAAAGTCATTCTCTGCTTCCTTTATGGCAAGTAATATCAACATACATCATGAAATAGCTCCTAGGGTTTCCATCTTAAGCTTCCTTGAGAGTTGAGATCTACTTTTGCAATGTTAGTCCTAATCAGTAGCCAAACGAATAGCTTTTCAAATACTAACATCCAGGTTTGGTTTGCCGAATTGGGGTTACGCCTTCTGTATATGGATTTTGACCCCTATAGTATGTATCAGCAACCCAATATAGCTGCTGTTACGATTCAAATAACAAGAGACAAATACTAACGATGATGATGATCAGCTTACAAAGCACCGATCTTGCAAAAAACAGAGAAAACACCATTTAATCTTGACAATACATCGGTAGCAAAGAGAGAATTTATGGCAGAACAACCTCCAACATGCACCCTCCTATCTCCTCCTAACTCCCATTTTTCAACCATACCCTAATAAAAAACAGTCATACAATACATAAGAACATTAATAAAAATATAATGATCTCATCGACTAGTATGTACTCAGGAGCTATCTTGCTCTTATGTGTTTGGGCGGTCATCTTCTCAACCGAAAACTAATCAATGACAAATCTTAGATTCCTTTCTATAACTCCTCATCATGACATATGAACCTCAAAGTCCACATAAGAATCCAAAACCAAATTAATCATCGTGCAAAGGCCTAATGACCACAAAGGTGGTTTTGGGATCAACAAACATTTTAGGACGAGAACTTAGGTAGAATTCTGCATGGATGAGTTAATACCTCATGGGGGAGTCGATGATGTTCTTCATACGAGACTGAGAGGCCGAGAATGCGTGAAGGGAAGTATCGATCAACTTAGGTCGAGAGGTAATATCTCATGGGCAGCCTAAATTCTCACCCTGAAATGATTGCCGTCTCCAAAAAGTTCTTTTGGACCTAGTAAACTTGTGGACCTTGAAAGTCAAATTGGAGAAATGGGACAATAATTTTCAATCTTTAAAGGTTGGTTTCTTACATGCAGAGGAAGGGAACATGTTGAAAGTTGTGCATTAAGATAAAATCTTTCTACATGCAATTTGCTTGCTTCCCTTGGTTAGCCCTTGGATTAATTAATTAACATGCTTTGCTTGTAAAACCATGAGGCATTTATAGATACCAAAAGGACTCTTCCTTCCCTCTCAATTTTACATTCATTCTCCATATTAAAATACTTAAAGCATCGAATTATCTAAATTAAAGTTAGTCATCCTTTTACTTTATATTCATTCATCTTATAGAAAGACAAAACTACGAGTTCTCCAAAAGAGTTATATTTGGATGTTATATTATGTCTTTTGGCTAGGTAGGAGAAATACATCTTGTTAATTTCTTAATAATTTAGAAGTTTTTACTTTTTAGAATAAAACATTAATCCGTGGTAAAATTGAGCTTAATTGATAATTTTATGGTTAATAGGATAAATAGAATTTGAGGAGTAAAGACCGCCTCAAGAGTTACACTTATTTCAAAGAACTCAATTCTAAGGAGCAGAATACAAAGCAAAAGTTTCAAGAAATTGCCCAAAACAATGAAAGGAACAACTTTTGAAAATAACAAATCATTGGGACACTCAAACCTGTTGAATACAAGGGAACTTCTAATTGAATCCAGATAACTTTGGTAAATAAAAAGTCAATGAGTACATTCGGACTCATGAATGAATGGAAGCAACTATAAGAAGGGTTGTTGGACACTTTGAAGGTATCTTCCACCCATAATCCACTCGTTCCTCACCTTGTTCACGTCCTTCGTTATTTTCATTCTAGAGGTGAACTTAACATTCAAGGATGCTTCTCATTCAAGAGAATCCCATTGACACTCTTTTACAAGTTTCTTCTTCCCATTTATTAACTTAGAACATTTCATGTGTTTTACCATGTATATATATATTTGTCAACAGGAATTCTAGGGTGATCCCGGATCTTGGTTGCGATGTTTTAATTAACTAAGATTATAGTTTTTCTTTTAAGTGATTTTAGCGTTAGGTTATTGGTTTTAACGGTTTGCTTAATGGAGTAAGTACCTGTCTAGTATTTATGTGATAGAGTTTTTTCACCACTAGATATAGGGATGTGAAGATTGCCATAAGCTAAACAGGCTAGTTGAGACCCTAACGGAGAGCATTTCAAGGTAGGATAGAGATATGCCTATTTTTCTTGGGCAACTAATGAGGGGGATTTGCATAAAAATATAGTAGAATTTTTGGAAGTGGTAAGATTGTAAGAATTAAGATGTGGGAAGCTATACCAAATAATCATGTTCCCTCGGCTAGCAACATGGCCTTAAAAATCAATTAAGGAATATAACATTTATATATTAGAAAAAGCAAACAAGTGAAGGAAAAGCTCTCGGTTAATCTCGTTATTGTTTTCAATTATACTTATCTCATTTCTCTTTTTGCTTGATTAGTTAGTTCTCTAGCTCTTTATTAGCTTTGTCACTTTTTTAAACGCTCCATGTGGGATGATATCCGTTGCTATGCTGCTGAATCAATAAGTGCATTTGGGTGTTTATTTATTTTAGAGACAAGTTTTTAGCGCCATTGTCGGGGGTTGGAAGTCAATTTTATTCTATTTTCTTTCACAAAAAAAGCTAATTTTGTTATCATTTATTTTTCTTTGAAGAATACTGATGTGGATGTGAGGCATTTGACAATCTTGAGCCTTTCAATCAAGAAATGAAATGAACTTCATTAGAAAAAGCAGGCTAAAAACAAGCTAATAAGAGAGAGATGGCTCTAAATCTGGACAACAATGGTGAAATGAACACCACGTCATGCCAAATAATCAAGCATTTTGCAATTCCTCAACTTAACACGTTTAACTCAAGTATTCTGCACCACAGATGTGTGGATAATTTGAACTGAACATGTTATGTTCTAAATGCTTCAAATTGTGGAATATTTTAATGGATTGCTAATAGAAGATCCCCAATTGTTGGTTTATCCCACATCGGTCGTATAAGATATTGGCGAAGGAAAACCTTATTCCCTGATTTAACTTTAGATTAAGAGAGGCCCAATAGTGGTATCAGAGCTTGGTTAGAGGCCCATGTTGGTTTTGGAGTTTGTCAATACCTATTGTGGATGTTTCCTTTGTGGGTTCTGATTGATGATTTAAGAGGAGGAGTTTGTCATGCAATGATATGAGTTCCCTCTCATCAAGGGAAGATTGCCAGACGATGATTGATTTTGGGATCGCCTGATGTGTGAAGGGGAGTTGTTCGGTTTATCTCACATCGGTTGTATAAGATATTGGCGAGTTGTATATAGGCTAATGAGAAAGCCTTCTTCATTGAGTTAACTTTTATATTAAGAGAGGCCAGTGACACCTGTTCCAAGTCCCTTTTGGGGGCCCATAGGGCTTTTTTGTTGCAATATGTGATTCCTTTGAACAACATGAGGTATCCAATGAAGTAATTTTTGTTGAGGTTGTTTCCATTCTCATTAAATGGGATTCGACTTTGGCTAAAATTGTTGGCTCATATTTTGTAACTACTTGGGATGAGATGACATGAAAATTTTTGAAGTATTTTCCATCAACAAAAATTGTTATGTAGTTAGAAACAATTACTTCAATTGTTCAAATAAAAAATGAATATCTTCTTGGTGCATGAGAAAGATTTTAAGAGATTAAGAAAATGTCCTTATCATGTTATCCAACCATGGATTCAAATTTGAACTTTTCATAATGGTTTAATGGGGTTAACTAAATCAATTGTTGATGGGTAGTTGATGATGAAGACATCTGATGAAGCTGCTGACTTAGTGTTAGTGGTCACCTAGTCTTAAAAAATGGCAGGAGGACACCGAGGTAGACCATTGCTTTGCCGCAGGCTTTCCCCTGACAGGCGATCCTTATCATCCATGCAGGAGCCGATGGTGGATGCCTAGACAGAGCTGATTAGAGTCGTGTGAGAGGAGTAGCAGACCCTGAGGGTAGAGCAGGTGAGAGCCATGGAGGACCAACGGGGATCCTGTGAAGAGATAACCCAGCTATTGGATACAGTCTGGGAGATGGCCATGGGTGTGGCCAAACTAGAGGAGAGGCCAACAAGTTAAGAGACACGTACTGAGGCCTCTGAGATGGAGCGAGTACCACCACCACCACCGCCGTCAGCTCTGTAACCACTAGTACAACCAGCTATAGGGCGGTTTGAGATTCCAACCCCCGGGATGCTTGTTGGAGTTCCTCTCCCAAGACAGACTCGCAGTGAGGCAGAGATGGCTAGAACCCGTAGTTTTGTTACCGGAGAGGGCTTAGGCAGTCAGGGCCCTAAGCACCCCCATCACACCAGGGAGCGTTGGAATATTCAGCGCTTCTTGAAGAATGGGGGATATCTATTCTATGGAAACATGAATCTCAAGGTCATGTTGGAATGTATTGATGCAGCTAGATCAATATTGTTACACTTGGGGTGTCCCCCAGAGCAATGGGTGCATGTAGCCATTGGGGCTATACAAAGCATGGGAAGACTTTGGTGGGACTCTGCCCACACAACTTTTCTGGAGGGTAGGGACCTAGAGCATATTACATGGTACGAGTTTAGAGAATTCTTCTACTCCCACTACTTCTTCGTCACTGTCAAGGCAAGGAAGAAGATGAAGTTCCTGTCTTTGAGGTAGAAGAAGGGTTTGTCCATAGTAGAGTACCAGTCCAGGTTCCTAATGCTAGAGATGTTTGCATCAGATAGCTTCTCATGAGAGAGGGAGAGGGCTGCCCAGTTTGTATTGGGATTACGCATCATTTTGTGAGGGGTTGTGGCGACATTTTCTTGTGAGAATCTTGCAGAGGCCATTATGAGGGCACTAGAGTGCGAGCATGCCCATGACTCACACCATCAGGCCAAGGGCATCGTACCATCTGGAAATAAGGGGCAAAAGAACAAAGCAAAAGATCAGCAAGGGCCACAACCGCACAGATAGAGGATACATGATGGAGTGACGGTGTCTGCAGCCAAGGGGCAGTATGTGCAGAGGTTCCCCTAGCAGACGCAAACCTTCCAAGGGCAGGTAGCAAGGTGACTTCCAGGAGTACCCTGTCTATCCTAAGCTCTAGAGACCTCATGAGGGTGCCTACAGGAGAACCACCGGCGCATGCTTTGTGTGCAGAGACACAAAGCACCATACAGCTGAGTGCCTAAGGCAGCTGCATCAGTAGTGCCAGCCCTAGCACCAACAATAGGAAGGACTACCTGCACTGCTATAGCAACCACTTCTCACTGTACCACCAGCCCAACCTCAAAGGCACTCAGAGATAGGTGACCAGCAGCAGTGGGTGTAGGGTCACGAGGGCTAGAGAGACTGACATGGCCAAAGGGGTCGAGGTCAAGCTCAGTAGAGGCAGGATGGCCTAGATGCCTTGGGCATTGGACAGGCACCTAAACAGGATATGGCACAGGATGAGGGGTAGACACAACAAGGTAACATGTGAGAGTAGCAGGGTAGGATGTATGCTATGGGTGTTGAGTAGGTCACTTGGGAGAGTGACGATGAGATGCGGTAGCATTTTCCCACATTCTTCCGATGGAGGATGACAACTCGAAGTATTAGCGCCCTTTCTTGTTTTGGTTGAGTGCTATTGTATGTTTTATGTTGTGTGTTGTGCCATGTTTGTGTGTGTGTAACCCTTACGAAAGTCCGGGGTGGATTTTTTCTATCAGTTGTAAAACCTGGGCTGTCCGCCCAATGGTTTTACTATCGGTTCGGTTGTTACATAAATCAAATTATTGGTGCCCAACCCTTCTTGCTGTGATTCATATATGATATGTTGTAAGTTGCCCGGCCTTAGCCTCCTTCGGCATTTAGTATGCCTGTTTAAATACGACACGCCCGACATTTTAATGTTTGGACCAATTTAATTGTATATATTTAGATGTTAGGACCGTGCCCCTCGTGTGTCTTTTGTGTGCTTGCCATGTGTTTGATTTTGGAGCACCCTAACCCCTTTTGGGGCCCGTAGTGCAATCTCGAGGTGGGCCTGATCGCTTTAGAGTAAAAACCCTAAGTTTTTGGGTTTTGATATAACCCAATCGGTACCTCTTTAGTTAACCCAGCCCATACATATTTACCTAACCTAACCTATACCTCTTTAGATAACCCAACCCATCCACCTATACGTTTGGCACCCAAACCTCTATAGGTATGGCACATAGACCTCTATAGGTATGACACCCATACGCCTATAGGAATGACACCCATACCTCCATAGGTATGGCACCTATGCCTCTATAGGTATGATACCCATACCTCTATAACATCACCAAGCCAACCATGCCTCTATAAGTAGGACACCCATACCTCTATAGGTATGACACTCATACCTATGACATCACCAAACAAACAAATATTTTTCTATCAAATCCACCCTTTCCCTCACCTTTTCACCATTTCTCCTTACCTCCTCAACTCCAACCACTTTCTTCTACTATCCTTGGCCTTATTCTTCCTCCTTGTAGCTCCAAGCAACCCCCTCTACGTCCCTAGAATCATTTGGTGGTAGACTTTGAGGATGGATGCCTCAAAAAACCTCCCCTTGGTTTTCACTCGTTAGCCTCATGTTTGGGTTGCCTCTGTTGCATGTTGTGTGATGTATATTACTTGTATGCTTATACAAATTTATTTTTAGACATTTTTATCGTGTATATATAAATGTTAGAAGAATGTTTAGTACATATTCATCTTATTTGGATATCTAAATAAATAGATATAATTTTTACAATGCATGTAGGTTGCAAATATGCACTGTTTTAGTATAATAATTATATCATGTCATCCTGATGTTCAATTTCTACGATTTTTATTTTTTTACACTCATATCATGTAGATATACAACGTTTTGTGGATTTTTTTAACTGAAATTCCCTAAAATTTATATGTTTGAGGGTAAACATTGAGGAAAGGTGGCCACTCAAACCATTATAGGGATATAAGTGCTCCTTTCTCCAATTTCTACAATCTGACCTTGTAGGATCTATTGATGCACAACATGCCATATTTTCATGATAATTTTAGGAGTTCTTGGGAAAATTTTAACCCTAACATAACCACTAAATAATCATGAACATAACTCATAAATACGCATTTTATTTTTAGTGTGTTTATGACTATGGGCATGATTTGTGATTATGTGATACTTTAAGCCATGAATTAAAAACTAATAAAAATATTATAAAACAAGATGATATTAAATTAATTTTAGAATTGAAAGATGTAAAATTTTGGAATGGTTAAAAATTTTCTAGGTAAGTTTAAGAGGTGTTTACTAGGATGGTGTAAAGATTGGATGAAAACCCTACTTTTTCACTCCAGTTGTAAATTAGATTAAAATAGGTTAACGGTTTTGGATTTCAGTAAAAGAGGTATAGGAATAGGTTAGGTTAGGTTAACAAAAATTAACCTTACTGAAAATTATCCTGGAGTGAGTAAAAGAGGTATAGGAATATGTTTGATAACCTTACTGGAATAAATTTCAGTGTGTTATTTTACTAGGTCCACTAACCCAAGCATATTTGGAGCCCTCTAGCCTATGAACCAGTAGTTACAAAATTTGTACGCAGACCAGGAATACTGTTTCAGCATCATAGGACTGACCATTATGGGTCATGTTCCCCTTGATTAACCCATGGGCCAGTCATGATTAAATTTTCCTATTAATATTAGAGAGTAAGGGGCAATCCATTCAAATTTTAACCCATTCAGACATTGTTAGGCTTATCCAAAAAATCATCTGGTAGGCCCATTCGATTAAAATCCCTATAATTGATTGAAACCCAGTAAATTAATGTGAAATCAAAACTTTAATTAATTTACCTAATAAGTTTTAACACTTCACCTAGGACATAATTAAGATAATTAAGTGATGATAAGTGTTGAGCTTGTGTGGAGGCTTTGCCTCGTTTTGCATGCTGATCTGACCCGAATACAGAGCTCACTGACTAGAATACAGAGCTCTACTCATCGAGGTCCATAAGACTCTCGTTTGTTTGATCTCTACTTAACTCCTTGTATATCGAGTTTTACCATGTTTTAGACATAAGATAACATTGATAGTGTTTTATCGGATCCCTTCGATGTCGGGCAATTTAGCCGTGTTTTCTACATATATTTAATAAAACTACAAGGGTGAAACCCATTGTTGGTTTTTGAAATGAAGCTCCAGAAATATATGATATAAGCCTCTCCCTAAACATATTATATAAGCACACACATTTTTTATGGATTTCACGAATAAGAAAGTGAGCGGTATGAAGATATGTATGAACCGCACTAGTACTCCATCAAACCTTGAGGTAGTGCGGTGTACGGGGTACTATGTAACATACCACATTTTTGGATTTTGTGGCACAAAGTTAAAGTTATTTTTGCCACTCGAGTACCGTTGCGGGTGAAATATGGAAGATGTGAGGGCGTAAGCATTGTACGTATGATTATGGATACCAACCGTGCATGGGAGCTGACACTTGTTAAGTATGTTTGCTTTATGCCCAATGGGAGACAATTCTAAATTTTCATATATTTTTTAGGATAATGGAATACCCATTTGCTAGCCTGCTATTTTACCGGTAGTTATTTGGATTAGTAATCAAATTTGTTTGAATACTGGAGTGGTTTTTTATTATATGTAGGTGAGGTTCTTCGCGTTAGCTCGCCTAGGTGCATCGATCAGACGGCTCAATGGTGGGGGTGGGAGGGGCCACGTGCTAGGTTATTTGCTTTAGACCATATATTTTGTGGATGGCTATATGACAGGCATATGCCCTAACTATGTGAACCTTGTACGATTTGAATGTATGCTATGAAGATTGTGCTAGCATGTCTTATCTTTATATTATGTGGAGTTATAAAACTTTGAGGCAAGGCTAACCATCGTGTGCAAGGTATATAAGCCCTTGAGTCCTGGAACATGATGAGGAGCTAAGTCAGGTATACAAAACGTATTTGGTTGCAGCAATTTGTGTGTTAGAGTAACGTGGGTGGAGGAGCTTACACCACTTGAAGACCCACATGAAGTCCAAGTATTAGGGTTTGATGCTCTGATATTCGATGATGCTAGGTAATTCTCTGACACTTTAATTATTGTTCGCGTAGTTTAATGACCCGGCCCAAAGTGTAACGTAATGGGCCTAAGTCATTTCTTTAAAAGTGGTTAACCAAGTTAAAAATCTATAGTCCATTCCCACTTATAAATAGGATCTTAGCCCAATAGGTATTAGATATGAGACTAAGTTGAGGGATCTTACAATCTACACACCTTAAGAAATTTTGTCCCCGAAATTCCTACACTTGGTCCGTTGCTAGCCCCAGCCCATGACCTTCTTTGGCCCGTGACGGCAGCATTGCTAATGTCCCAAGTCTAGCCACCATCAACTCAATACCAGGTTGATCTGATACCATTTGTAAGGACCCGACCCAAAATGGAACGTAATGGGCCTAGGTTATTTCTTTAAAAGTAGTTAACCAAGTTAAATATCTATAGTCCATTTTCACTTATAAACATGATCTTAGCCCAGTAAGAATTAGATGTGAGACTAAGTTGAGGGTTCTCACATGTAGGGTATTTGGAACAGGTAACCATGACCCTTGTTTAAATACTTGCCTCATTTTCATGTAAAAAATAAGACGTAAGTCAATCACTTGAACTAAGTAGTAATAATATGACATACACAACAACATGCAATCTCAAAACTTTAGTAGGGGTGTGCTTCTTCTACAGTTGAGAATGATCATCATATTTTAAAGTCAGCACTCCTAGTCGTAGCAGTGGTTATACCTCTATTATGACTTGAGGTGTTCATATAGGAATCCCTTAAGTCTAAAACCCACCTTTGTAGTATGAACTCGGCACGCATTCTATGGAAACCAAGCCTGATGTCCATCTTAAGCCTCTATGAAAGGTTGAGATATGCTTCCGTAAAGACTATATGTGATAGCCAACGAGTAGCTTCCAAATCATAATATCATGATTTGGTTTGTCCCTTCGGACCGAATTGAGGTGTTACATTTGACCTGATGTGTTGAACCTTGTTTTGATATGAAATCTTAAAACTCTCTATGTTCAAGAGTTAAAGACCAAGAAACCATTTAAAGATGTGAAGATTGAATAATTAAATGAAGTGTAGAAGTAGTGAATACTTTGGTTACACTTTAATTAGGATGTTGGAAACCGAATACATGAGGTGCAGGCCAAGGAATAATGGAGTTCAACGTTTGACTGACCATTAGTCAATGGTTTAGCAATCAAAGACCTAGGGCTTACCAGAATAGCTATGAAGTATCAGATTTTGACAGACATTCAGTTGAGAGTTCGGCAACTGAAGTACCTAGAGGAACCCTGAGATGATGTGAAGCAAAGCGAAGGACTTTGGCTAGGCTTCTGTCATGGGTTTTGGGTAGCCTAGGTCTACTATGGAGCGAAGAGTATGAAGTTTAGGAGACTTCGGCCAAGCTTTGGTTGCAGATATGACAATCAAAGTTGACGTAACCACTTATAAGTGAACATTTGGTTGGCGTTATGTCGATCGTTTGGTAACCAGATGTTATGTACAAGTTGCCAAAACTAGTTGCTGGAAAAGTAAAAAGAGGGGGTCCAATCCCCAATGGTTATTATTTTGGGAGAGGCTATGGAAGATCTTTAAAAATTTGTTTGTGTTTTCTCTTTCTTCTCACTTATCCTTATTTGTATGCTTCCTCTCTCACTTGTATTCAGTTGTTTTTTCAGGCTATGTTAACTCACTTGGTTCTGACTCGTTCATTATTTGGAGTTAAGTGTTTTCAAGTTCTAAGCCATCTCATTACTTGTATGTGAGGCTTTGATCAAGTGTGTTTGAGTTGAATGTAAACTCGTAAGTGTTGGGAGTATCTATGAGCACTTGACCTAGAGAAGGAGGGTGCTTGGATTGAAAACTCCTTTTGCTTATGGTGATAGCTTGTGAAGGTAAGTGTAGCTTCAAGTTGTGGTTGCTCCAAGTATTGTTTGGAACTGGTTGCAAGACTCCTTGACACTTTGAAGGTGTTTCAGAAGGAAGATTTGTAGCATGTAATGTTCCTTGGCACTTGGTACTTGTGCAGGAATGCTTGTTCGAAGCTCCTAAGGGGTATGAAATGTAAGCTTTCTTGACACTTTGCAGGTGCTTGAGAAGGAGGGTTTGTAAGTACAAGGTTCCTTGACACTTAGTGTTTGTGAAGGACAACTTGTAGTGGCTTGTAAGTTGTACAAGTTGGTTGTCAAAGTGTACTATGAAGACCTACCCAACCAAAGGACTTGGTGGGCTAGAAGTTTGGAGTACTAGTTGGGAACTTCTTTAAAAATATTTGTCTTCTCTCTTTCCTTTGCTCTTTTGTGTGTTTGTTTCTTATTTGATTCACATGTTTGCACACTTCACCTAGCTCCATTACTAGTGGCACCTAGCTTCATTCACATGTTTGCACACTTCACCTAACTTCCTTTTTCTAGTAGCACCATTACTATAATCCTTCTGATTCTGTTTCAACAGCTGGCCTTCTAGATGCTAGCTCCTTGACTATGTTGGTCATCCTAGTCAAACCCTTTCACACCTGGGACTGCTCCTCACGAATTGCTGATGTTCATCCCTCAATGATTGGATAAACTCATCTAGGACTTCTCCATCACCTCACGTAAGGATGAAGGGGATCGCCAATCACATGCATGTGCTAGTGATGAACTATCCTACCTCTACATGGATGTCTAGCCATCTATGATATCAATTATGGGGTCTAGTAATCTAATTCAGACAAAATGAATCAAATACACTAATCACTTACACAACACATAACATAAAAACATACTTGGCGGCAAAGTTGTGGATCGGCGCATGTGGGGCTTGGGGGGGGAAGGGGTGTATCAGAAATAACCATTAACAATAACCATACCAATACAACATTACACCACAACACACCATAAAACACATGCCCATACAACACTTCCAAAGGTTAACCGTCTCAATAGTCCAAGAACTAGACTTTGATACCAAGTTTTAGCATCCCAATTCAGCTCAAACCTAGACCAAACGATGATGTTATAAGTCAGAAAGAAATTCGTTGACTTATTGATTTATATTAATATCATAGAAGCAGATCTCAACCCTCAATCAGGCTTGCCTTAACAAGGCTTACATTCAATGTATATTGATCGCACTACTATAAGAGGGATTTTAACTTGAAGGCTCCTAATGTGAGCACTTGAATCATGGGAGAGGAAGCACCTGCCTGACAACTAAGGAGATGCATTTATATATGCAATGATCACTCAGAGCTATGGAATGAGGGTAACACTTATGCTTAGTTTCATTCTTTGAATTAGGCATTTCTATTTTTAGATGAGGGTGTGGAACTTATTACATATAAACATAGGGGTCGTGGTGATTTGTTCCACATACCTACAATTTTTAGATAAGTGTCAGGGCATCATACCAGAACACACGTAGACCCTTCAAGAAGTGTGAACCCTAATCTCCTTGTAACGACTCACCGAAAGTACAAAATAATGGGCCTAAGTCATCTCTTTACAAGTGGCAAAACTAAAGTTTAATATCTATAGTCCATTCCCACTTATAAACCAAAATTTACCCCGTTAGGTATTAGATGTGGGACTAAGTTGAGGAATCTTACAATCTAGGTCCTTAGGAATTTTGTCATTAAAAATCCTACTCTTGGCTTGTCACTAGCCCTAACCCACATTCTTCTTTGGCCCGTGGCTCGTTGCCTCACCAACAACCCTTGTTCAAACCACCATCTAATATGGAACCAAGTTGCACTGACCATCTATAACAACCCAACCCAAAGGTCAAACTAATGGGCCTAAGTTATCTCTTCAAAAGTGGTTAATTGAATTTGAAGATATATAATCTATTCTCACTTGTAAACCGAATCTTACCCCAATTGTTATTAGATGTGGGACTAAGGTGAGGGATCTCACACTCCTCCAATCCATCTCACTTTATCACACTCACATAGTTGCAACAAAATACGTTTTGTGTACATTATTAGTCTTTGCCCCAAAGTGAATGCCCTGCACGACGACAATAATAATAAAATAATTAAAAACACACAAGTCACACATTCACCATAATGCATCCAACATAGGTGTATAAGGATTAAGGCACCCACCCATCCTATAGTCCCACCCTAATAATGCATAAGTTAAATCCCCAAATACATAAGTTTGATAGCATAACATAAGCAACACATCAAAATACCGAGGAACAATCCCCTGCCATGAGCCCTCTGATCAGTCAACCTATGTCATTAATTGCCACAATCACAAACGTACATATCTATTAAAAAATTGTAATTGGTCTGAAAATAATTACTAATAATAAAATACTGACAAATGTGTATTTTAACACCCACGAGAAAAGTAAAAACTTCTATAATACATTACAAGGCTGTAAGTATATGTCGAAGCGACCGATCATCATAAATACCAAACATGTTGAAACACTTCAACGGCCACAAATTAATAGCATACTTACACTCTCACATCCTCATTGCCTACCACGGTACTCAGGTGGCTTGGAACAATGTTAGGTTCATGCCACAATTTTCAGAAACACACTATGTCACGTACTAACCACTTATATAGCACTACTTTAGGGTAGTGTAATTACTACATCACCAAACAATTCTCTCATTTGTAAAACTGGAAAGCCCTAAAATTTTTATATAGTAGGATTCTTAAAACTTATATTATATTTTTTTTAGATCTCAATTTCGAAAATCAACAAAGGATCTCATCATTAAAGTTTTATTAAACTATGCACAATTCAGTTAAATGACCGGACATCCGTAGGAATCCGACAAAACACAACTAATGTCATCTTATTGTCAAAAACTCAATGAAATCCTCACTCTACGATTCAAGCAAAAGATAAATCATGAGATCCTATGGATGAATGGAGCTCCTTGTCCCAACTTGGTGATCTCAAACTCAAATCACACATAGTCACATCAGCACACATAATGAGGCAAGGTGCCAACACATGCACACCCACTAAGATATTTAATTGACTTAATTATCTTATTTAGTTATTATTAAATTTCATTAGGTAAATTTATTATGGTTTAGGGGTTTGCAAGTACACTTAGTAGATAAATCATACGTAGGATTAATCTCACTTAATCGAACGTGCATTACCAGACAATTTTTGAATGGACCAAACGATGTCCAAATAGGCTAAAATATGGAACATTGGGCCCTAAAATCCAAAGGTTTAGACAAAAAAAGTACCAAGTGCTGGCTTATAAATGCCTATTAAGGTAGGGCTAAGGTTCTAGGAATTGTATTTCTGACCGCACTCCAAACTTCTTAAGGTAATTTTATGTGCTTAGAGACTACAAATGGGCGTGGCCAAATTTGGAAACCTAGCCAACGTTACGAACTATGACCTTCTAAACTTTCAGCACAAAAACATCTGGTAATAGGAGGAAATGGTATGGACATTTCTGACACTGGTTGGACCACTTTGGTTGGGAAATTTCTACTGGAGAATATACTTATCCAAAAGCTACTAAATTTTAGGTTATTCTAGTATTAATATACTCTAAGGGCTGAGAGAAATTAAAAGCAATTTTGCCATCAAATGTCTAGGTTTGGTATTCTAAAATTCATGCTAAGGAACTAGGGTTTTACAATGCCTTCCTGTCCACTCGAAATTACTGAATTTATTAAATACCTAAATGACTCCAAATTAAGCCCAACCATATGAAGTTTTAAGTAGACACTTAGTGACATCTTATATGATTTTTACACATTATAATTCAGCTTAAAACTTAGAAAAACAATAGCTCAAACATCATGGCATGTCACATAGAGCATACAATACAACAAGCATAGTCTAGTTTTATAAGTTTTGTTCATGAATTTATTGATGTTTATTTAGGCTAGTATTTTATGATTTGTTAGCTAACAAAATGCCATAAATAAGTGCATATGTTCGTAGCAAAATAACATCAAACAGTCAAGCTAAAAAGTGGGAAGACGGGCGGCTAGGTCACTGTAAAGAGTAAAGCTGCCAAGTTTTGCCAATATCCACACCAATACAATCCTGAAATGATAGATTTAACATGAAAAAAAAGTAGATGAAAGTTTTTGGCATACACGGTAGGAGTAAAATAAAGCAATACTTGTGCTAAATGGACTCCTACCACATGAGATATGGCAGATCCACAAAAATAGTGCATAACACATACATAGCCGATGTACAAAAATAATTACTATTTAGTTGCACTTCCTAAAAACATGAAACTAAGACTTAAAAAACTTCCAAAAATACATATGTAAGTGCAAAATACAAGAAAAATACAAACAAAAAGAAAACTGGCCTGGAATGCAAGTGTGGAGTGAACCAAATTGCACGCCACATGGTCACGCGTCTAGGCGCAAGGGTGCTCACCTAGCACCTTTGTGTCTAGGGAAAAATCGAGGGAATACTTAGGTTTGGGTGCAAGAGCACTGGGACAATGACTTTGTGTCTAGACTTGGAGCGGCAAAATTAATTTTCCCTAAAACTGCTAGCACAAGGGCATTACTGGGGCACCTTTACACTGGTATAACTTTCGCGCATCTAGGGTTCACACCCTCAAGGTGGTCAGACGACTTTAGGAACTGCACTACAGGTCCCATGGCAGCTAGGATCGACTGTAAGGGTTTCACACAATGTGATGCACACAAGACTCATGAGGGATGCGGTCCTAACATCTAGCTATGAATAGACCCAATAGAAAGTGAATACAAGACCTAGGACAATGTATTGTTTAATTGGGTGGTGCCAGGCACCAAGGGAGACTAGGTTCGTGGCTCATGCATAGCATACCATACATGCACACAGAAAAAAGGCTGGAAAAGGCAACTCAATCCAGTTCAAGACCAAACCAATTCTAAAATCATGAGGCAAGTGACTCGGGTTTTACAAGTTGGAACTTTAGGAGCCGAATGACAAGTGATTTAACCTTAAAACTTGGAAAGGAAAGTCCATGAAACACTTCGGTAGAGTGTTTGTCAGCTGAAATATAGGGGTGAAATCTAAGGGCTTACGTAGAAGAATTTGGCAACAGGACTTTAGTTTGTCTAACTCATTGGTGAAAAGCCTGATGTGTTTTAAGGGCAACTTTGACAAAGCTTTGACAACTGAAATCAACATTGGCAAGAGAAAGAAATTTGGATGGAACTGTCGAAGAAGTTTTCGGCAGACACATCAGCAGCTAAAGGCTACATCTCGACCAGCGCAACTAAGCATGTTATGGTATGATTGACATGAACTTCGACAGCTGATTCGGTAGCCGTTTGTTGGAGAAGCTTCCAGTACTAGCTATTGGAAAAAAACAACTTTGGATAACAACTGCTATTTTGGGAAGAGATATTGAGACAATGGACACCCATATACCCTACAAAAAATTCTTGGATGCTCAAGCTTTGTGTTAAGAATTAGCTACACCATCTTGCTTCTCATCTTTTAGCTTTCATTGTGTTAATATAAAGAGAGGGTTGTTGGGAGTTAACACTCAAATGTAAAGCACATGGCGTAGGAAAGGAAGGTGCTGCTAGCTTGGAATTGTCTCAAGGTGTGAGCTTGGTAAAGGAGGGATAAGCTTTAAATGATGGTGCTCCTAGGGTGTTAAGGGTGGTTGAAGGCAAGACTCCTTAAAATTTGGTAGTTGTTTGAGAAGGAAGGCTTGCTAGTTATAAGATTCTTTGGCAGAAGGTGCTTGTTAAGGAGGGATTTTGGTTGCTTGTATGTGTGTAAGTTAGTTGTCATAGTGAAGTTAAGAAGACATACCCAACCAAAGGACTTAGTGAACTAGAAGAGAGAAGCAAAAGTTCTAAACCTTTTGAAAAATTCACTTATGTCTTTTCTCTTATCCCTTCTCTATTGTATGCTTATTCTTATTTGGTCTATATCTTTGCACACTTCACTTAGTTCTCTTGTATTTAATTGGACTATTTTAGAGAATTAAGTGAATAAGTTTAAGGTCACTTAGAAACTTGCATGGTTTGATTAATTCACCAAAGTAAGAATATTTGTGAATTTGAACTTATGCTTAGTTGCCTCGCTGGCTTTTTACTTGATTGATTGCCTTGTTGATCATCTACTTGTGCTTAATTGTCTTTTCTATTTTGTGCTTAAATAGTTTTCGTTTAGTGTCCATTCTTGCTATCTTTTGAAGTGTCTATGTAAAAACCCCGAAAATAATAACAACAATAATTATTATTATACTTTTCCTCAAAAAAAAAATTAAAAAAAAATGGTAAAGCGAGGAACGAGTCATTATTTTTAACATTTCTAAGTTTGGGGTCCATTTAACATGATTGTTTTAATTCCTGTCTATCGAGTCACTTTTAGGCTCGAGTAAGATTTGATTTTCGACGGTCTCAATTCGAGTTTTTCGTCCATAGTTATATTAGATATACCTATATGTGGGTCCCACTACAATTGTTGGAATTCCAGATCGTGCCACGTGGCAAGATCTGAGTCGTCCACGTCACTCATGGTTTTCCTATATAATTTCTCACCACGACCTCGGAGTGTTAACGCCGGCGCTACTTCGGCTCGCCGCCGGTGAGTCTCCACCTCGCCCCCGGCCAGAGTACTGGTACCACCATGACCGCCTCGCGGC